>JAULBM010104683.1:0-19006 GCA_032357055.1 Geukensia granosissima | reverse complement strand
AGGACAAAAGACATGTGGCAGACTGACATGTACTCCTAATAATCAATAAGCACATCCAATATTGTTGACCTACCACTCATAGAAATTGAGAAATAAACCTAAGCATGAAAACTTGACCCTAGTCAATGGGCCATGATATTGAAGTCAAGGACAAAAGACATGTGCTAGACTGACATGTACTCCTTATGATGCATATGCATACCCAATATTGTTGACCTGCCATGCATAGTTACTGAGAAATGGATCCTTGCATGAAAACTTGACTAAGTCAATGGACCATGAAAATTAGGTCAAGGACAAGACTTATGTAGACTGACATGTACTCCTCATGATGCATAAACGTACACAATATTGCTAACCTATCATATATAGTTACTGAGAAACTGACCTAAGCATGAAACCTTGACGCTGGAGGTTTAAGAGTCACTGAACACTGCAAAGTAGATAAAGGACCACAGTCGTGAGATTGGTCATTAATTTCATATCACGAACTATAAGCACACTAACTTTGGTTATTCTAGCATTATTACTTTGAGAGATATAGAGCTATCAAAAAAACTAAAGCCGCTGCTGCCGCCGTACATGTACATTCACAAACTAACATACTGTTATTGTAATTCCAGACTTTCTGGCAATGATAATAACTGAACGGTTCTGGACGGGTCATATCCGCATTTTCCAGATTTGTCAAGCCAAAAAAAATACCAACCCTTATTTGAAAAGTATGTTACTAGAACAACAGGATTATTATTTTTGGACTCAGTTGTCTTTTTTATTAAATAAATGTCGTGTATTAGGTAAAGCCAGATAACTCTACTTTAAATGATAAATGAAAAAACTCACCTGTACACTAATGAGGTAAAATGTTAGGTCTTTTTCTGTGAGAAATTCTGAAAAGAAATAAATTAAGAGCTTTTAAGAGTGTAAAATATTTTAAACAGTAAAAATACAAATTGAGGATTTTTTTGCATAATGATTTTCCACCCAAAAGGCAAAGGAAACAATTTAATGTAGAAATATAGAATCTTACATTATAAGCCGTTGATTATCATATTTCTACAGTCCAGATAGTTAAACCTTAAAATTTAAGGTTTTACTATCGAGACTGTAGAAATATGATAATCAACCGCTTATAATGTAAGATTTTGTTTCTCTAATTTTTTAAGCATCAATATATCTTTAAAAAACTATCATAGGACTGATCGTGCAACATCTTTTATGTTGACCTTGTTACAAGGGACGTAACTCGTATGCAACACAAACAAACATGCCAGTTATTTTTACGGAATTTTCATATGTATAAGCCAAAAAATAAAGTAATTCCGACCTAACTGATAGAATCTTTGGAAAGCTCAGTCCTCCAGGTTAAGAAATAAGATCGTGACAAGTCTTTGAATTCGTGAAGGGAAGCACACGTGGTCTGAAAATCAGCCAATCATCAGCCGAGAAATAACAATCCTCTACAGGATTAGAAAAACATTTCCAAAACCGGTCGAGGAGTGTGGAAATTACAAAAGAATTAGAGAAATTGTTTAAAATGTTTACTACATTATTACATTCAACAAATGCATTACAATTTAATTGAAAGCAGATATAACAAAACTGCTATTTGTTCAAAATCTTACATTATTTCTTTTAAGTTGGCAGTGGTATATCCATCCACGTATTTCTGTTTCTCCTGGGAGTATATTACTCCCAGCCAGGAGAATATTGCTCCCAGGTTTCTTGTTCTGATGAAATCCTATACTTAATCCTACAAAATATAAGACATAAAATGTTTGAAATATAATCAGCAATAAACTATTTTAATATATCTAACAGACACTAACTAATATTACAACAAATTGATAATCATCACTAAAAGCTCATTTAAAATGATGTGTCTTGGTATTTCAAAGTGTTGTGGAGAAAAAATAATAGGCTCTTAGGAGCCTGTAATGGCACACCTGTCCCAAACAGCCTTGTATTTAAATTTTGTGCAGAATACCCTAAGAAACAATAATACTAAGTTACATCTAAATCCATTCAGCATGTTCAGTAGTTTCAGAATAGAAGATTTTTAAACTAACTTCAACAGTCAGGAATCCTACTTGCACTACTGTAGGCGCAGTTCACTTCAGAAATCGGCTTTCTCCCATTTAATCATATTTCAAAATGTTATAGATTGACCTATAGATGCTTGCTAAAAATATCAAACTTACTTAGTCGTTGATAAATTATCCATAGCTGTGCAAGTTTATTCAATGGTTTCTTCAAATCAGGGTTAGTTGCATTGTCTATGGGAAATTGCATGGAGAAGGGAGATAACTCACTCTGGCGGGTTTTCTTAAATAAGCTATTATTAGCACCTTTCAGATTACAAGATCAAATTTTTGGTTGTTTTATGATCAGATAAATATAATTCAGTTTAACACCATATATATGGTAATACAATCATTATTTAGGAAATTAGATTTTTAATGCACTAAAACTTTACTATAGAAATTTCCCAATTCAAACCACTTTTTCACCAATAGTAAAAAAAATCTCTAAATGAAGAAGAAAATATTTTGCACTAAAAATGACGACATACCTAGATACATTTTCAGTAAAAAGCATGCCATCTACATCCCATTTTAAAATCTTCAAAATTGTAAAAAGGCGATTTCCAAAGTGAGCTGCGCTGACAGTAAAACTATATTTTTGTCACTATATAGTGGTTTATAGTTTCTTCATTCATTTTTCATTTTTACAGAGTAAGAGTACCATACTGCAGTGAACCTGACAAACAACCAATAGATACCACCTAGTGGAGTATATCGTTCCCAGAGAAACCCATGACCCAGTAGCTTTCGTGTCAGCTGCAAACCTCCATGAATAAAATCCTGAAAGGAAGTCTTGGGGTAGAGTATCAAATAAGAAATTAGCATTCCGTATGCAAGTGCAGCTGGAATGTTGCTAGACATGAACGGAAAGTTAACTATCGAAAAATCAAAGTTTGTTCTGAATCACCTCCCAAGCAAGGAAACTGTTATTACGTTTTTAAGTAAATACTTTTCATTGAAAGCTTAATTTTTAATCATTGTAACATAAAAAAGCTTTTTTTGAGACTTTCTACAGCTTGTCTTACGAGTAAATCTATTCCTTAAGTAAACGCTTTAAGGTTACTTGTATTTGTTTGTCGTTTCTATGGCGACATATTTTATGACTTTTATAGACCGTCATGACACAGATTTCTTTATAAATACATTTTATTATAAACTTTTTTATCCTTAACATACATTTATATACCACCTTGAAGGTGTGGTGTAATGTTTAGCGTGGTCGCCTGATTGCTGATGGTTGTGAGTTCGATCCGCTGCCGGGTCAAAGCAAAGATGTACAAAATGATATTTGGGAGTAAATGCAAAGATCTGCTTCCCAGAGTCAGAATAATGTGTCTGGAAGTGGCGGACTGTTGCTATTAGTGAGCTGGCTCGATAAAAATTTGTCTCAGCGTGTCTGTCTAGTATTCGTCATTCATTAATATGCTCTCGGCATGAATATGCATGAAATATTTGCCGCTGGATGATAACCAAAATTCACTCAATCAATCGATTCATATATTGATATAAACAATATTAAGCAGTTACACCTGTATGTTCAAAATAAATGTGGTACTTACATGCAGTCTTCTGTGTTATTACTGACAAGTAAGAATATGACACTCTATATAATAGCATACAGGTACTAACAATGCTCAGAATTCAAGTCTATTTTTACGTATGAAGGGAGATACCAAAAATAACCTCTTTAATAAATTTGGCTGTGATTTAAATAATATCTACTATTGGATTTTAAGGTAGTTTTACATGCTTATCCATATTACATCACATATGTTAAGAATAGGAAATGAAAAACTATATCACTTGCAGAAACAGATAAATTAAATTAAATGCTGTCAGTTACATGTAGTTTCGTTCAAGCATGATTAGTTTTGTTTTTTTATCAATATTGTTAAACGCTTATCCTTACCGTCCAAAAGATGAATAATTATTTGTAGACTGTGATCGAACACAGTTTTTGTGAAGTATTAAAAAAGATGCTTTTGCATCAACAATATAGAACACGTGGTCGACAATTGCTTTCATAGTTTTAGACAATTAGAATAAAAAAAAAATAAAAGATCTGAAATTAAGTTTATAATAGCAGTAGTATATCTTCCAACAAAATTGTATATGGGGGGCTATGAATGTCTAAAATATCTTTTCCTGATTTGGGCCGGAAACCTTGGAAAAATATCTGTCCAGACATTTGCTCTTCTGAAAAGAAAATAATTTGACTAACAAATTGTTCGTTATAAGATTGATTTTTGAAGACGAAAAATGATATGGTGAAGACAAAACAACCACCCCACCCCTCTGAAAGTTGGCGATTTTGCTGATGTAGTATTACCTTTGGTAGATTGTAGTACATAAAACACAAACTTGCATTAACCTAAAGTTAGTTACCATTTTAAACATATTTTTTTTCGAGGGGTCATTGTTTTTATAAATCTTTACGAACTTTCACATTTTTCTTCAAATACATAGACTTTTTTTAATGTATTGCAGAATCAGTATCCACTGATTTTTTTCATTTTTTGATTAAAAAATTTTCAAAAGCATATTTGACATATTTACCGACCAACACATTAAAAAGATTTTAACATTCTTTTCCATAAGTTTCCCAGTAAAAAAATATAATGGCACAAAAAGGGAAGTTTACTTGTTTGTAAGAATGATAAACGACAGAATAATTTTTTTAAGTAGGTTTTTTTTTATTTTCAGCATTATTTCGTTACCGTGACAGTTTCAATCCTTAAATGTAATTTAAGATGTTCGACTCCACCTAAACTAAAATGTTGTAGATATCAAATACGGATCAGAATAATACTAGTTAAACGAACCGTGTTGAATCATTTTGTTTTGTGCTAACACAACCAATTTGTTCCTGCAATTATAGTTTTGAAAGCTATCGAACAGATAATCGTGTCATCACGAAAAATTTAGAAAGGTTCAAAGAAGACTACCATCCTTTAACTATCATTGCAAAAGTTTTTAATTGATTTCTTCCGCTGTAACCTGAAATACACCCGCTCCCTCCAACAAAAAAATATGAAAAATTCTTCATATATCTTTGTAAAGAAAAAAAATATTTGTATTGATATTTGAATTTCAAAATTGTTCATCAATGATGGAAATTTTACTTTTTTGGATGAGAATGGTCCGTAATTTTAACAAAATATCATCACTTAGAGAACATGATCTGCCTTTGTGAATTTATATTTCATCTTTGTTCTGGTATCATCACTGTTATTCATCCTATTCATACTTGATGCCCTTTCAATTGTCAGTATGAACGACTAGGTAATGCGGGAAGTAACCGTTTTGTTTACGAAACATACATGAACATACATGGCGATATAACGGAAATTCTGCTATTTGTATAGCATTATTTGAAATAGGTTTTTATATGCAATTTAAGTAAATATATAAAGACAAATGTATTTTTCTCAAAATTCAATATTTTACGTACCTGTCAAAAATGATAATTGTCAGCATCCGACCTCATTTTTACTATACAATCAATCTCTTGCGGGCGTTGGACCTTTAACCTTTTTTTTAAAAAAACGAGGAGGTAAGGTCCTATTTGACAAATATAATGAAAACATCAATGGTGTTAAACTAAAAACCTGAGACCCAAACTATATGTTTAAAACCAAATCGAGGCAATTTTTTCAGGGAATAACTTCCGATTTTTCCTTTTCATGAGAAGTAAGTTTAACAATCATTTCTTTTTGCATTAGTTTTTGTCACTCTGTTTAGAAAATCCCTTAGATTGGCATAGGAATTAATCAAAGCAATGACAATTCGTCTTACACACTGTGAGAAAACAAAAATTCGCTTTATTAAAATATAATTATTGACAAAAAACTTACACTTAAATATGAATACTTATTTTTGACAAGGTAGGCTGTTTGGTTGCAGCTACAGATATGCGTAGATTTTAATTCACATTTATATATATTATACCTCAATCTATTTTATAGTTGTACTTGCAATCATGTATTTTCAGGACGTTTAAATAGGTATTTTTCAATCAAGTGTAATTCGCATTTAATTAAAGTGAAAATAAAATACTAATGTGACTTCCAAAATAAAAAAAATTAGATTGTTAAAAGTAATTTCCGATATTTTTATCTGATGTCGTGATTAAGAATGTGACAATTTTGAGCAATGAAATACGATTTTAGTAATGTAATAGTTTTAACTGTTTTACCATTTAGACATACTGATCAATTGTTTATACATTTCGAATTCCTCACATTTATTTTTCGGGTCTTGTCCATCTGTTCATCCGGTGAAGATCCGTTTCATTGGAGAAATATATTCATATACATACTGCCTGCACTATTTACAAATGTTTTAATGTATTACACTAAGACAAATCTTGATTAAAGTAAACTCCTAAAATAGTCTTTCTGTTCCGTTTAAAACAATTTAGTAAACATAGATGTACAACTCTTGTTTGCTTTAAAATATATACATAAATTTTTTCTAATCAATGTTTATGCAAATCGTAGCATGTATAGGCTTCGCATGTGCCTTTATTTTGTACTAAACGATAGCGAATAATTAAAACTTTAACACATTAAAAGCCTACCCTGTTGTGATAACTACGTCCTATGAATAGATGATACAATATATACAAGATCAACGAAAACCATAAAATCAACTACCACTTACTTTATGGTGCTAACATATTTTTCATTGTGCAATCTACATAAGTCAAATAACCTCTCACAGAAAGCAATATTGATGAGGATTCAGAAACAAGTTATAAGCTCGCATAGATCCTGTAAGGTGCATTTAAACACTGAAATTAACGACATTTTAGATTTTTCTTTATTGTTTGTTATGAATCAAATATTTTCTTGATTTTTTACAGGAATGCAGGCTAAATATGTCAATATCATAATCCATGATTCAAAATTCGAAATTTCCTAGAAAGATATTTGTGCCAGCTCTTCTTTCAATGTTTTACTTAATCTGGCAAAATACCTGTTAAAGTATGTTAAAGAAGTATTTTACTTATAAAAATACGACAATTATCTTAATACAAATGTTGCAAATTTAGCAAGACATTATATTTCAAGCGTAGACATTGGTCTCAATTATATAATTCGTCTTTAATAACGAATTAATAATCATAAGAACTATATATTATTTTCAATGCAATATTACTTTTAGAAAATGTAAGTTTAAAATGTCAACGTATCCATGATATCAGAAATGGAAAGAGGCTTCATCCCAGTGTACTTAAAAAGTATTGTAATCTTAACAATGATGTTAGTTTTCAACTATCCCATGTCAGGAATTGTGGTCATAGGTCTGTCTTTGTGATTAATGTTTTGTTACATGTACATTTTGATAATATTTAAACAAGAACACGATTTTTTATTTGGGTCATTTATTGATTTCACAAGGAGTGTTATTCCACCCTTGTTGAAGGCATTTTGGAAAGCTCTATATTTGTCAATTCCGTCTGTTTTGTTTTCGTCGTTAGAGTGCAGGCTCCCTGATATTGACACTATATCTTTTCATTTTAGGCTATCCAACTTTGCTGTTTCACATTAAAATTCTAATCAGGACTTCAGATAGGTAGTACACACGTTAATGTCTATTGTTTGATTTTTAAACAAAATTATAATTGGTTACTTATACCAGTGTAGGGAAAAACACGTTCACTTAATCTGAAATCAGTAGGTCGCGAAAGTTATGAAGAAAGATGTAACATAAAATAGTTTTGAATGAAGCATTTTAATTTGTTTTCAGGCAAGCGTCCGAAAATTTCGAAATATTGGTATCTAGATGATAAGTCTCTTGTCAGTCGCCGCAAAATAGGATAAATTTTACACATGGAATAAGTATTCCATAGTTCAAGGTTTCGTAAATGGCATTATGAATACAAAAACGTTTGCTTTCGAAATTGGGACTTTTTGATTTAAATAAAACTTAAAGAATGCTAAGATCTTCAACGTATTTTTGTAAAGTAAAGCTTACTAGCAGTTGTTATGCTACCCGGTGTCAAGTCAGGCTCTAGAATAGAAACTGTCAAAACGTCCTGGTTTTATCAGCAAAATTAAAATTTGATGTATGCGTTTCCAACAGATTTAAAAACTTTAGTTCATGAGAAAAATTTCTAAATGGAATTCTTTCCTGCAAAGAAAATCAATCTCAACCCGGCAACCTCAAAACTGTTTTCCTCCCATTCTCACTGCTTTATCCGTTTGAAAACAACTTTTTGATTTTCTTGAAAAAAAAACCAAAAAACAAAAACGAACATTTATTCAAAGCTTTTTTCATCACGTTTTATTTATAAAGCATGATATCAACAAAACAAGGTAATCTTTCTAAGGTGTAAATATCACATACTATTAAACACATTTTGTATAATCTGTTTAAGTTTAAAGATTGACTGAGTGATTGCTTTTTGTTTAACGCAGCACCGGCATCATTTCAGCCAAATCATGGGAAGTATAAAATTAAAATTAATTAAACTAACATCAAAAGTAACAATTTAAGGACTTAAAGGTCGTTTTGTCTATTTAAAAACAATTTGCCTTAAAAGTGATAGATATAAAGAAACACATTTAATTTATGTGTATTAAACTAAATAACAGAGTCCAAGCCTTTGTTCTTGTCTTCCCTTTTCGTTTGTTTCGAGTGTTTCTTTTTTTCTTTTTTTCAACTATGCACTTAGGATCTCTCACGTGTCTATTCTACACTGAAGTATATTATAATAAATCATTACAAAAGTGGCTTATTAAACTTGTTAAACCATAACTATGTACTAATAAACTATAACAATTATATGTAAATTGTCTAATCCCACGACGAAATAAGAATGTGAAAATTTCTGATACAAGTGGGAAGCATCTAGATCAAACGATGAGATACACTATGATTGTTTTAAATGAACAAAAATTGAAATATTTCAAACACAAAAAATGAACAAAGCAAGATCAACACGAAGATACTTATTCGTCTGATTAAATGGTGTCGATAGAACATTATATATGTTGATCAATTATTCATTTACAAATATGTACCCTTCCCATGCGAATTTTGCTCTAAGATATCCAATATCATACAAGGAAAACAAAGTTTGTAGACTTTTAATAATCACCGTTGATGATAATTCAATTCCAGGTTTTGAAAATATTTTTTTCATAGATCATTGTACAAAAATATTTATATATAAAATTAAATCAGTGCAATACTAATTGAAGTGCCAAACAATGAATTCAAATGTGCTTGCCTTGCAAATTAATGAAATATTTCTCACTGTCAAAGCGAATTCATATAATTAATTTTATAAATATTATAATTCAAAGAATGTCAACATTGATAATGCTAAGATTTAGTCATAGATTAAAAACGCTAAGTTTTGGTTTTATCCTTTCCAATACCTGTAGCATGATGTTTTAATCTGAAAATAGAAATGAAATTTTTTATCATCCTTTTTATTAATTTGAATACAAGTCAATTAGGAACCAGCCAGGCAGTAATACACCGATACGTTTTACAAATTTAATTTCTGACTTTTAAATACTTCTATGAAAAACAAACTTGAAGGATTTTTGTAGAAATTCATAAATCACAATTTAGATACATGTAATCTTTATAACCATACGAAGTAATACTTTGTCTATCTTTTAGAATTGAAACTAAAAGTGGTTAGGAAAAACCTCACGAACAATACAGATGACTTTGATTTTTCAAGTATATACATTCTTTCATAACAACCAAGACGTCCAAATATACAGTGTTTACCTTTGTACATTGTTTTTTGTGTCGTCATCATACAATATTCATTTCATTGAAATACAATGCCTTCTCCTTATTGAAATGCTATTTTTATTCCTAAAACGGTTGCCTCTACCTCTGATTGTGACTAACCTATGGCTTTGACTACGATTAGCAATACGGGTGAGACAACAGAATATCCACGCCTACATTCCATGTTTTTCGCATTTTTGTTTAGTATGTTTATTGTCATTCAAATATATTGATACATGTACTCTGTAGTCGGATTGGGGAATTTCTGTATCAACTCTGTAGTTCGTCTGCAACTGCTTTTTTTTTCTTTGATTTTATCTTTGACTACTTATTGGAGCAGGGTTTGGATCCCAATAGAGCAATTGACTCCACCAAAAATCTCACGTGTCTTCCCAAAATCATGAAAAGTGGTTTGATAAATGTTATGGTGGCTAGCGGCTTTTAAATTTCATGCCCACCGCGCAGTAGTATACGCATACGAATCGTAAACAAGTCCGATGGCAAAAAAAAAATAATAATAAATTTCTGTTTGAGGTCGTGTAGATAATTCGAAACTAAATATTTCAAGTAAAATAATAAAAGATATACTGAAATAAAAAAGTGAAGTCTGGAAATGTTTAATAAATAGATGTCGTAATAAAACACTCCATACTTTAGGTTTTCAGTTTACACGATGTCAGTGTCGAGGGTTTCCACTAAAATTAAAGATATGTGGACTGCTTTATTTAAAAACCAACTTGATGCCAGGTAACCAAATTTCTGGCGTCAGTTGAATTGTTTACGAGGCATAGTCACAGTCAAACTTATGTTGAACAGCAGCTTTGAATCGTGATTTCTGCTGACTGTTGACATGGACACTATTTCATGTACGTAAGTTCTTTATCTGTTTAAGGATCATTTGAATTACAATGCATGTTATCCTGAAAGGATAGGTTTTTCTGTTACTTCAATTTGTCAGTTTTCGCGATTTACAAGTAAGTAGGTCGAATGGGGATCACAGCTACCAGACTTTGGGAAATTATTTTGATAACCGTATTTAAGCACTCCAAAACATGTACGACCACACAAACATAAATTGCAACGAAACCGATCGTTAATAAAATTGGAAGTGTTTAAGGGTTAGACAAGAAACATAAACCAATCAGCTAATAATTGAACTTCCCAAAACAAATTAATTATCACTAGGTTTTTACTACAATGAGTAACACGACGGGTGTCACTAGTGGAACAGGAGTTACTAACCCTTCCTGGTTTTTGTAGGGTTCGTGTTACTCCAGCTTTAGTTTTCAGTGTAGTGTTGTGTGTTCTATGTTTGTCTTTCGTTTCATTTTGTTGGCCATGGTCTTGTCTGTACTTCCGACTTACGATTTCTGTCTGCCCCTTTGGTATCTTCGAATTCCTTTTGCAAGAACATCATTAAAAATGTGTAGTTTCTTTTAGAATCTTCCAATAGTATGTGATTACTTATGTTCCTGCGGGGAACATACATGTACAAGTAGATGCAACAATATGACTCTGAAATGTTACATTTATCTACCATTCCATTCTGTTTGACGAGTTTTTCAGCACAAATCTTGCATTTAAAATACCTTGAAACCTTGAAAGTTTTTTAGTGCATATTTTGGATTTTAACCATTGGTATATTTGCAAATGTAAAAATAGGAGTTGTGGCATGATTGTTCATGGGACAGCCATCTACCAAATGACGGTCAAATCTGAACTTTTACGGCCATTAAATGAATTTCTAAGAACGCTGGACAAAATTTTATGAACAAAATTAAAACAAGTTCAAGTTGATACAGTGATTAATTTATTACAGGAGCAAAGTACAGCCGATGTCTCGAATTACCAAAATTCCCCAAAAATAACGGAAACTCCATAGTACAGTGGACAAAATACCAGTCTTTATAGGATCAAATAACAGCTATATGTAATTTGACATTATTTTGTGCAAAGTGAAGTGAAATTTATCATGTATATATCATATACATTGAAGATTATTCTTCCTGTTAATGTTTTTAGACTGATGATGCTGATTGTTTGTCAAACATATATGTTTGTACTTGTTTATAACAATTTCATGAAAATTGAAATCTACTATTCATGTACTTGTTCGAAGCTTTTATTTGTTGAAGAAACGTTGACAAATGGACAACAAAAGAATTAACTAGGAACTATGATTAAAATTAGAAAGTATTCTTTTTCATAAAATACATCTCAAACTCACATTTATTAATAATGTATTTTTTCCAGGAAGAATAAGTTTTTGATAAATAAAAACACACAATATTTTTCTGAATTTACAGTCGCATTGCAGCTAAGCCCCTCTGAGACTACTAAAACAAATTATATAATAGACATGATAGTGTTTAAATAATCCTAGGCCTCCGCTACAGCATATGAAGGTTTTATAAAAATCAGCACACAACCCCAAAGGTACAAAAAATGAAAAAAGGAATAAGCAAAATATTCTTGTTCTTATTCTTCTAATTATTAACTATAAACTTTGGGTTAAATATTTATATTTTAACAAAGTAATAATTTTAATCAGTTTATTAAAGGTTACATTGTAATCGAAACAGAGTCATATGGTAGAGATATTTTGTGATTTTTAAGGAAAAGTTGCTGTTGGAATGATATTGTGTACACGCATAGCATGTACACATGTTATTACAAATTAAAATTCAACAAATTCTCTATTATTCCAGTTAAGGGTCCACAGGAGGTAATATATAAGTGTAGTTTTCAACAATTCACTAATATGTCTTATACTTGTATGTTTATGCATGAACAAAGTGTTTTTGATACAAACAAATTTATTGTATTTCGTCAACAGCATTGTTGTTGTACAGATAAGTTGAAATTGGCCAGCCAATATTTCTCCCAGAGCGACAAAAAATCTTCTATTCTTATAAAAATGTACGTGTTTCAGCTCTAAATGAGTCTTACCAATCATATCATTCAAACAATATATTATTTTATAATTTAAATATTTTGTCAAAGATTTTACATAATATTGCAAATATTGGCACTTTTTATCATACTGTTTTTAATAGATCTTTGATAATGTTCCTGTTTAGTTGCAAGTGGACTATAAAAAAACATAAAATATTAAATCATGTAAGCCAGATCAGCTATCGCTGCATTATTATGATTATATTAATATTTTTAGATTTGTTTTATCAATAATTTTGGTCTAACAGTATGTCATTTTATGATTTCATTTGATTTTTTCTAAAAAGAATTCGAAGATACCAAAGGGGCAGACAGAAATCGTTAAGTCGAGGACAGACAAGACCATGGCCAACAAAATGAAACGAAAGACAAACATAGAACACACAAGATGCAAATAATGGCACTTTAATATCATACTGCTTTTAAAAGACCTTGGATTGTGCATGTATAATTTCAAAGGGACAATAATATGAGAAGTTTAAATATGGAATCCTGGAAATTCAGTTGATCAATTTCTGCAATGCATTTATATTCTTAGATGTGAAATGTGTTAAGTCTATAGATATAAAGGTAACACAACAATCAACAAAAGTTTAAGGCCTAAATGAATACTTAGTGGTACATATATTACTACATGTACTATTACGCAAAGAACAGAATTTGATGCTATATATATAAGTCAGTGGAAGAAAGTGAGTTAATTTATGCCTTTTTAAATATAAAAACAAATATTAGTTCTGCCTCTTTCTGTTTTATTTAAATGTTAATTTGGCTCCAATCAAAGTTCATAATCCTCACAATGTTGGCAATCCTGTGTCTACGGGTGTCCATATGTTGACAAGAGTGAACACAGGTCCTCTGGCATTGTGAGGTGGCTTTAAAGGAAAAAAGTACAATCATGATAAAAGAGATTAATTTTCTGCTTTTTGTTGAACATTTCAGAAAATGTACTAAATTCTATAAAATTAAAATACATGTATTTCTAAATGTTCATTATAAATTTCACAATAGAAATACACCTTTGAAAGCCTCTTTTATTCAACTTAATGACTTGCCCAACTTACTAGGAAGTAGTATTTCTATAAATGCATGAGCACTGACATTACCCGCTCAGTAAATGACATATTTAGGCATTATGTCATGTCAGAACGATTGTCTGAACTAAGTTTATTAAGTATTTATCAGGCTAACAAAGGTGAAAATGTTAAGAGTGCCAGGTGTGAATTGCTAGATAAATTAACATGGTCAAAGTTTTGTTTGAATTGAAGAAAATGACCAAAGGCAATGTGAGCCCTTCGCCACTTTGCGTCCATCGGTTGTCTGTAAGATTTTACATTTCTCCTCTGAAACGGCTTTGCGAAATCGAACCAAACTTTACAGGAAGCATTTATGGAAGGTTCAATATGAAGTTTCCTCATTTTGTCCAGATAGGACAAAAGCATGGCCGCCTTGGACAATTCTTATTTCTAATTGAATGATACATTAAAAAAAATCTTGTTCTCTAAAACTGACCAAATGGATAAATATTTGATGTGAAGCATCAGTGGAAGGGCCTCTATAAAGTTACCTCATATTGTCCTGATTGCACAAAAAAAATGGCTGATATATTAAGAAGTGCATGATATACATGTATTCCGTGAATCGTATGCATATCACATCAGCAGATACCACAAACACTAGATATTATCAAGAGAACTTCCATTGAATGTAGGTATTTAAGAATTGAGTTGTAAGTTATGATAATTGGGGGTTGGGATGGGGTTGGGTCACATTATATAAAGATTAAATTATTGTGGCCATGCAATATCTTTACATGTTTTGAACGTTGCATTAGAGATTTGACAACAATTAAAAGTTAAATTAAGTTGTGTAATTGGTAGGTACATTAAATCTGAAAAATTCCAAAACGGGTCCTCTACTATAAGGTTCAATATTAATTCTTTGGCCAACCGAAATCTTTTAATGGATTAATTTGAATTCTTAGTTTAATTTTGGTTTAGGAAGTGTGTGCGGCATTGCAGTTTTTGTGAATTTATGCAAGATATTAAGATGTACCCTGGATTGTTACCAAGGTAAAATATTGTTGCTACGGAAAATATATATTCATCAAGTATGTTAAGAATTTAATTTATGGAAATGAGCAGCAAGCTTTAAAAGCATCAATACTGGTGCAACTGTAGTTTATTTAGTTGATTTTAATGTTCTTAAATAATGCAATAATGTAAATGGAGTTTTGTTGTATTTAATGTGTTAACCTGAGATAAGCATTAATTCCCTATTATTCCTTTGTAAAATATTACATAAAAGGCCCTCATTTCCTACGATCGGTTTTATGCTTAGATGAGCAGTGACCCCCCAGTTTTTCCGCACCGATTAAATATCCTAACCTCAGTGGAAGCTGTGACGACAGCAGATGGAAGTTCATTCCACAGAAGAATTGCAGATGGAAAAAATGATTGCTGGGGTTTTTGTATTCTCGAGTAGGGTAGTAGGAATCTTGTGTGACCCCTTGGTATTAGGTTCAGGTGGAATTGCATAGAGCATGATGGTCTTTACTCTATTTCTACGTTCTTGTAATTCAATCCATTGCAGGTCTTTTAGCATCTGGGTAACACTACTTGTGGTTCTGTAGTCCCCAGTTACAAAGCGTGCTGCTCTTCTCTGCACCGTTTCTAACTCTCTGATATTTATCTGCGTTATTGGGTCCAAAATGATACAAGCATAATCCATGATTGGTCTTACTAGTGTGGTATAACATTGGGCCTTGATCTTATTAGGACAGGAGCTGACATTTCTACTCAACAAAGAATTGATGTTGTTCTCTTTCTTGGTGACTGCACCTATATGGTAGTTCCACGATAAGTTTTGGCTGGTGTTAAGGCCTTGGTATTAAGCATTCTTCACTACTTCTAATGTGTTTCCATGTATGGTGTAGTTTATTGTAATTGGTTTGATTTTATTTTGTTAATATATTAACAACAGTTATTGGGAACAAAATCTGGTTGAGTGTATTTCATTTCGGGTTAAGGGTAAACTGTTAAACTTGTCTTTCTTTGTTCGGAAAACATGAGAAATAATGATTTCTCCCTTTAAAAGATCTTTATCTGTTAAAACACTGTTTGTCGGTAGTTTTGCTTGATACATGAATATTGGAAAAATTAACATCAACATTTATAAGTTGGATTTTAGCATTACAACATCTAGGTTAACAAGCAATACAAGATTTTGGTCGTCATGGGTGAAAGCAGGAATGGCAGAATATCTCAAGCAAAACAGTCAGCCTGTGTCAAAAGATGCGACCAAGATTAGAAGCTGTCATTTGGAGCAACGATTTTCAAACTCGTTACTAATGAATAAAGTCAAACTTAAGAAATTCAACGAGTTACTCTGTGGAGGAATCTCGTCTTATTAATCCTTTTTTAAGGTTATTCATTAAAAGAAAAATGAAATCAGTTGATAGGCAATGCTATTATTGTACATGACTTTTCTTAAAGAAACAATTACACAAAATATTAAGTGTCACGTTTCAAAGTGCGTCAGTATATATTTAACTTCTTACATATGCTTTACATGTTTATTATAATTATTGTTAAAGTATTTGTTGGACTCATGAAAAAAAACTCAAAGTTCCCGCTCTTTAAATGTCTAATATGACACATGAGCTAGAGCACATCAAAAGTTGTGTGGGGTTTAGTAGAATACCTTAAAATCAATAATGTTTCCTGCTTGAAAAAAAGAAGCTGAATCTTAAAGCCGAAGTTCCACTTATATTCGAAGCATTAGAAGAATACATTAAGCGTCAAACCCGATTTTATGAATAAAAATATTTTATGGTTCTAAATAATATCAATTAAAATTATTCTACAGTTAATGCGCTAATAGCATCTGTCTTTCGACACGGTAGGCATTTTTTTTGCCGATTTAGGTTCCGTATCACAGATCTAGTATTCAATATATTTCAAACGTTTCCTTTTTTATTTGTTTAAGCTAATGAATCAATACTCATATTTCAAAAGTAATTATGATTTGTCCATAAATGTACAGATTTCTATAACTTCTATCAACACAAATTATATATACATTTAAAATATTGAAAATTTGGCAGTATCCAGGAGGGCTCTCAATCATCTCACTTACTATTATGTCTTACTGCATCCATGCTTAAACGTATGGCAGTATCTTAATCATGAAACATTCCTAAAATACATGGATTTATTCAACAAAGGCCAAATATTCGCTGTTGTCGCTATTTATTACATAAAGATTTAACAATAATAAACATGTATAACAACTATATCGGTGAATGATTTAAGTGTAGAATAGCAATACCAGAGATCAAAAGTGCATAATCCAAAGAGAAAGACAAATTTAAAACAAACTAAAAGATAAAAAGTTAACAAAAGGAACAAAGGCTTGGAATCCACGAACTCCTTTACAAAACTGTGTTACATACAATGCTGTAAATGTGTCTTTCAAAATGGCATGTTTGGTATCTATGATATAATAAGGGTGTTCCCATTTCATTTTATTAATCCATCTTTATACCTTACACTTGGTTCACAAAGTGAAAATTTCCACTTTTTTATTCATACTACATACCTGTATTCATGACTCATATTGGGTGTAAAGGCGCTTAAACATATCTGACAATAGTTAGAAGTAGTCCAGTGGTTGTTGTTGTTTAATTAGCCATTTATTGTTATATGTTCAACATTTTTGCAATAGATTAGGTCGATTACCACGTGGTGTTTTATGCATAGTTTCATATTTTGTCTTTTGGGCTTTTTAGAGCTTCCGTTATGGTAAGTACTGTCATTTGGTGGATGGCTTTCCTATTGACAATCGGTCCCAATCATCTATTTTTATATTGCTTACCCTTCCAGATGACCTGAACTACCGTAGAATTTGTAGGATTCGTATTGCTTCCGTTTTAGTTTTCAGTGTGGTATTGTATAAAATAGGAGATGTGGCATGATTGTCCATGAGACAGCCACCCACCAAGTGATCGTAGAATTTTAACTTGTATTTGTTTTTAAGTCATTTGGTTGGCGTTGGACTTGTGTGTCTTCTGACTTAAGGACTTATGTCTGCCCCTTAAGTATCGTCGAATTCCATTTAACACATGTATGAGTCATCTTTGAAGAAAAACAATGTATTAGTATGCCAATGTTTTATTTCTGGAAAATTTTAATGATGTTATTTCTTCAGAAAAAATACATAACCCAAATATTACACTTCACAATAATTTTGATATATATACGCTTTCTCTTATATATAGAATATTTTTCTATTTGAAAAAAATCGTTTGATCTTCGGTGATTTGATATGTCTTTATGTTAATTGTTTTAAATTTTTAATTAAAATAAGGTATAATTTAAATGTTGTACTATAGTTCGAACTTTTCACAAAGAAAGCAAAAGAATCTTAATTATTTGGCTTTCTTATTGGGCTTCCTTTTTCCAGACGATTAGGTTAATGGTCTTACCATGATCGGATCTAGGACTTCATATGCTCAGACTTAAATTTTAATGCTACTGATGAGTTGCTGAATTTGTACTCCTTAAAATATATACATAAAGCATATCAAATTCACCATATAATTACATGATTTGTTAAACTTGTTAAGGTTTTCGAGGGTATTCACCAGCCAACTTGTCAGGCCTGTCTGACATGAAATTGACCAAACAATATTTTACAGAAATTCACTACATTTGATTAAATTCTAAGGCACTAAAATACGAGAATGCGTCACTGTTGACCAAGCACCTTACAACATTGTTTTTGTTTGTAAATCTCATTCCACAGACTGCTTGATAAAGGTGATGGCTATGACTATTCATTTTGGCAACCCATATACCCCGACTACACTAACCAAAGAAGAAGTCTAGACATCGGTCAGTTTTGTCTCTTGGAAATTTGGAACTTCAACCAATCAGGAATAATTTTATCTCCCTTAAATCGCTTTACTGGATCCCAAAGCTAAACATATGGGGAAATAGACGTCGTTGACGTCATTTGCATAATCGCCATGTTGACGACGTGAGTGACGTTTCGTTATGGTTGAACATAATGTACCCGTAAGAAATAACCTTTGATTTAGAAAAAATCGAAGGCAAATCTTTACAATCCAGCTGCTCAAAATAAAGAGCACATTATTGTGTATATCATGAAATAAAAATTACGTTTACACGATGAGTAAAAAAAGTTCC
>JAULBM010104574.1:0-19011 GCA_032357055.1 Geukensia granosissima | reverse complement strand
TATGATGCCATGAAAATTTCTAAATAATTTAATCAAAATTCAACGTTTCAAATATTGTTGCATTAGAATAAAAATGTGAGAGAATATTTTACACCACTGGTTTAAAGAAGATAGATATTTTTTTACATTGATTGATATTGGCAACTATATGGACATCCAATAGATTATTATTTTTGATAAATTTATATCTTGCAAATAATTTTTTTTAATTTATCAGTCACTTAATTTGTACAGAATATAAGACATTCAACCTATAAAGATATTCAATATACAGTTATTCTCTGGAACTTAACATATATTTATAAAGAATATATAGTAGATGCCTTAAAGGATTGACTTATCATTTAAATATTCTTACAATTTTTTTATGCATATCACAAATATATTTATTTAAAATATGCACATAAATTTTATGCACGTGGAATATTCTGCTTGTGCGTAATTTATATTACAAATTTATTAATTGTAATTCCAACAACCCGACGAGATTTACCTGGAATCTGATGGGGATAGTTGTATAATGCATGTATATTCTAAAACACCCTAAGGCAAGTAACAATTGTAGCTCAATTCCGTACACGATAACAGTGGTTCAAAGTTGATTTCATTATTTATATATGTATAAGAGTAATCTGGAAAGAAAATTTGTGCTTATTTTTCGAAAAATTTTGCTTAAAACTAATATCTGTGTATGTAATAAAATGTCATCAGTTATCTCTACATGTAGAGGAGAGGAATTCATTACCTGAAATCTTGTGTCTTATCCTATTTTCGTAATCGTTATTTTAAAATATAGTATGTTTAAAATAAATACATAATATAAAAAATAAAAACAACATCCGTTGATTAAATGGACTTCCATAGACTTCGCACGAATCAGGTCGCTAAAGTACACAAACCTGTGCATTGTTCCATGTTGCGAACAAAATGATTATCCGGATGCGTTTTAATCCGATTTTTGTAGGTATTAATAGCATTTTAAAATATTATGAAAAATACAAGAAATCTTTATTAACTTCTAAAGCATAATATGAAAAGAGTGCATACGTGCAAAGAAGAACAACCTCAAACAAATTATTTAACTTTAACTTTTAACGTTCTCGGTGTGTTGTTAGTCATTGACAGTCTTACGACATCTTCAATTTTTAAAGTTATTAGACATGATTAATTAAACCTACTTATCAATCGTGCGTAGTAATACTGCTTGCGAGAAATTTATTTCGAGACGAATTGTTTAGCTGAGAAATCGAAGCTTGAATAAACTGATCCACTTGTCTCACTCTTTTCAACAACTTTTGTGAAATTGAATTTGGGCATGGCAAATAATGGACAGTTAACGTTCTGGCGATGCAAGGCTAAATATCGCATTTTAACAGGGATACAGATACCGCAAATATTATTAAATTCGTAATATAATGATCATTGATAATTAATTGGTAAAAGGGTCAACTAGTTTTTAATTAAAAAACAAACCTATCCAGTTTTAAATATAAAATTAAGTAGATAAATGGAATTCGAAGATACCAAATGGGCAGTCAGAAATCGTTACGTTGGAAGACAGACAAGACCATGGCCAACAAAATGAAACGAAAGACAAACATAGAACACATAACACTACACTAAAAATTAAGTTGGAGTAACACGAACCTTACAAAAAACCTCGGTGAGTTCAGGTGCTCCAGAAGAGTAAGCAACTCCTGCTCCACTAGTGGCACCCGTCGTGTTACTCTGTAGTCAAAGCAAGTGTACAGTCACAATCGATGTTAGTCACAACCGGTATAGGAATGGATTTGTATTCATGACAGTCGGAACATATCCATTGTCAGCTGTAAAATCGATATTTCGTACAAGTCAACCAATTCATGATGGCGACCGAAAAACTTCCGGAGTGATGACTCTAATCTCTCCCAAAGAAACCCTTGGCTCAGTAGCTATCTAGTCAGCTGTATCTCCTGATAGGAAGCACAAGCCCTGGAGTAGCATATCTTATTGAGAGATATACACTCCGTATGCAGGTGCGGCTGCAATGTTGCTGGACATGAACGGAAAGTTTACAATCGAAAATCAAAGTCATCTCTCTTGTCGTATAGTTTTGTTTTTAACCCGCCCTTACTGTCAATTTATAGGTGTAAGTCTAAGTAAGAAGCAGACCTTTTTTGTTTCTGAAGTATCTTTGATTTCAAGTTCAGTGGGATAGATGAGGTCAACATAGTCACCAAATTTAATGTTATTCAGTGAAAGGACATCATCTATATAGCGGAACGTGAAACCAAAAGATTGAGTCAGCTTTTTCTCTTTTCTCTGTAGAAGGCTCTGTACGAAGTCAGCTTCATACGAATAAAGGAATAAATCGGCAAGAAGGGGTGCACAGTTGGTGCCCATTGAAATGCCGACAGTCTGTTGAAACAAACGCCCGCCAAACATTACAAAAATGTTGTCAATCAAGGAATCTAGCATTCCGCAAATGTTATCTTCTGAGTACTTTTTGTAAGAATCAGAGTGGCTAACAACAAAATAAGGTTTGTCCTTCCCTAGAGTCAAATATTTGTATCTGCGTTTGGCATCTTTCTGAACAAAACAGAGATGAACTAAGGCTCTTAATTTTTCTTTGAGTTTTGAATGTTGAATAGTAGTATACAGGGTGGAAAAATCAAATGTTTTGATGCAATTGCAAGAGATAATGGACCTTGATTTGAGGCATTCTAACAAATCTTTGGAATTTTTTAGAATTTTTTAGAATCCACAGTTGATTCACGCCACTTCTAGAATGGATTTCTTCTTTGGTAAGTGTCGTTGGAGTATATATTGCCATGTGAACTATCGATACCTAATTCCTTTTTCAAGCAGCCTATGTAGTGTGATTTACAAACAAGAACAACGTTGTTAGGGGCTTTATCGGCGGGGACGACAACATATTTGTCATGTAGTTCAGAGAGATGTCTGGCAACATTCGGATCTTTGAAGACCGATGTCGCGTGTGTATTCATTTATCTTTTGACTTGTAAACAACTTGAATGATATTTAATTTTCTACTTTTATCGCTACAGTACTCTGGTGATTTGTAAATATCTGTTTTAATTCTATTTTTGGAAAGCTAATGTCTTTGCGAAGTTCGGACATTTATATCTAAGTTATTCCAGTATTTTGAAATAGACGGTAGGAAAGATTTTAGATCTAGACTAACGTAATTTTTACTGTTTCTCAAAGAGTAATTTCTAACATCTGACACCCTTGAGGGGTAAGCAACCATATACATACTGATGGCAAATTTATTGTGCATTTTATAACAAGTTGTAAGCTTACACAATTTACGCCTCTCACCTGATGTCTACCACCCCGTGTCAAAATACAATGCTTCTTTACTTGCGAACTTAGGCATGCCAGTGACTAGTCTCGCGACTTTTAAATGATTTGTTTTTTATTCTTTTTCTCCATCATAACATTCATCCCAAACTTCACATGCATATTCCAAAAGCGGTCGGATTTATAAATGTTGGATAAACTTTTTTGCAAGTGTGAATTTTAACTTTATACTTATTTGTTTCAACGCCGACATTGATAAATTGTCGATATGTGTTTTCCAATAGATGTTAGAATTAAACCTAAATGTTTATTATTATCTACAATTTCAATTTTTCATCATAAAATTTCAAATCTAGATCAGGGCACTCCATATTTGTGTTAACGAGAGCATCAGTCTTTCGTTGGATTAAAGTCTAACATCAATAATTTCATACCGTGTTTGCTGTTCATCTCAGCATTTGGTTAGTGTTTAATCGAATCAACTGGCTTTTCTAGTTTTTAGCCATTTCAAAACATCAATTACATCTTTCTCTTTGATATCTTTATTAGTTAAAGTACGCAACTTCTGTTGGGTTTGGGATATTCAGGGGATTCATATTAGTATTGTTGACAGATGGTATTGAACAAATATATATATCTTAAATATTGTCCTTATATATATATATATATCCTCATATCCTTATTCATTCGTTTCAGCATTTTTTAAATAAGGGACCCATATGATTCGAGCCATTTTTAGCAGAGTATCAACAATTTCGTCATTGTTCCCGAGAATATTTTATCATAATATTTCCTTTTTTGCACTGTGCCTTCTATTTTTGTTTTGCATTTTCAGCTATTTCATCCTTTTAATTTTATGTAGACGGTCTCATTTTTGCTTTTCTCCCCTGATTTCGGAATTAAACCAGGTTTATCAATGGGTCTGACTAAAGCTGTTTTGTAGGGTATATAATTTTAAAAAATTTTGTAGTGAAGCGTTCTGACATAGTATCTACATAATTACACCAACCTTATAAATGTTCCCAATCGAAAGTGATATAAAAGCATTTTTATAAAACCACATTTCTAAGTGTAAGGTTCTTTTAAGACCATCAGACTTAAGAAGAAAAATATTGAACATTTATTACAATACAGTTGCGACCACTTCTAAGCCCTCTTAAAACGGTCGTAGAACAGTTCTAATGACTTCCAGGTTAACGTAGAACAGTTCTTCTGACTGCTCTAGAAACTGTTCTAGAACATTTCTACGTCCGCTCTAGAATAGTATTCTGATTGCTCTAGAATAGAATTCTGACTGCCCTAGAATAGAATCCTGACTACTTTGGGTCTGAATCCTGATTGCTCGAGAAAAGAACAGTTCTAGAATAAGAAACATTGTCTGATTGCTCTATAAATATATCTGACTGACCTAGAACAGTTCCTATACTACTTTCAAAGACTAGAATCACGCTGTTTATCATTTTAATATATTTGGAACTTGATATGTCGAACAGCAAATAGTTAAGATAAAAAAATGTACTTTTGACCTTAAAATATAAGTTTGGTACTAAAATTCATGATTTAAATTATATTGCAACTAATCGTTATTGAAATTTTTGGCAAAATTAAAGTGTAAATCTTTACGATAAAAGAATGTTTGCTGTTAAACATAACAAAAATTGTACTTCTGAATTCAAAACATAAGTACACAATCCAAATATAAGGTTTATATTATATCGCACTTCTCCAATATTGAAATGTTCGTTTAAAATATAGTATAAACCTTTACGACTTAAAAAATTTTGCTGTTTTGCACACACAATTTTTACTTTTAACCTTAAAAGATAAGTTGTGTTTGTTAATCTTTACGAAAAGAGAATTTTTTCCTGTTAAGCATGTAAAATTTTTACTTGTGAATCCAAAATATAAATATACAATCCCAGTTCAGTGTTTATATTATATTGCATTTTTCCAATATTAAGGCTTTTGTCTAAAAGTTACTATAAAAAGTTTTGCGACAAAGAAAATTTTTGGTTTTGACCTCAAAGGATAAGTTTGGTATTCAATTCATTTATATTATATCGCAACTAACCATTATTAAAATTTTTGCAAAAAATATAGTGTTAATTTTAAGAGCAAAAGATTTTTTGGAAAATTTGTACTTGTGAATCCAAAAGATAAGTATACAATCCCAGATCAAGGTTTTTATTATATTGCAACTGTCAATATTAAAATTCTTGCCTAAAAATTGGTATAAAAATTTGTGACAAAGACAATTTTGTTGTTGTTTTTCACCTAAAATTTTTACTTCTGACCTTTAAAGGTAAGTTTGATATTCAAATTCATGATTTGAATCATTTCGCAACGAACCGTTATTGAAATTTTTGCAAAAAATATAGTGTTTAACGTTACGACAAAGGATTTCTTGCTGTCAAGCATGTAAAATTTGTACTTGTGAATTCAAAAGATAAGTATACAATCCTAGTTCAAGGTTTATATTTTATCGTGACTTGAATATAAGACATATCAAAGTCCTTGTCTAAGAGTTGGTATGAAAATTTGCGACAAAGAAAATTTTGCTCTTTTGCATAAAAAACTGTACTTTTGACCTTTAAGAATATGTTTGGTATTGAAATGCATGTTTTATATTATATCGCAAGTAACCATTTTTGAAATTTTTGCAAAAAATGTAGTGTAAATTTTTACGACAAAAGATTTTTTGCTGTTAAATTTGTACTTGTGAATCCAAAATATAAATCTGCAATCCCAGTTCACGGTTTATATTATATCGTGACTGTTCCATATTAAAGTTCTTGCCTAAAAGTTAGTATAAATATTTGCGACAAGGAAAATTTTGCTGTTTTGCATTACAATTTTGTACTTTTGATCTTAAAGGATAAGTTTGGTATTCAGATTCATGATTTATAATATATCGCAACTAAACAATGGAATCTTTGCAAAAATAAAATGTGAATCTTTACGATATTGAATTTTCGCTTTCACACTGTTTCTTAAATTTACAATTCTTTGTCTTATAGGTAAGGAGTCAGTCTGTTTAATATTACAGGTGGAATATATACTGACACCGACTATTGAATTAAAATGAATTGAACGGTTATAAACGTTATACATAGCAAATTAAAACTCCCGCTCGGACGGTATGAAATTATCGCTTTCAAAGCGGTCAATTATTGATATATAGACCAAGCTGTTCTAATTCTTACAAGAGCTGTTCTAATTCTTGACTAGAGCTGTTCTAATTCTCGGCCGGAGCTGTTCTACAAAAGAACTGCTATATACGGAGGGAGTAGAACTGTTCTATGACAGCTCTGTGACTGTTCAACGTCTGTTCTATGACAGTTCTATTACCGCAGTTCTCATGATTGTTTGCATGACAGTTTGGGCGAGAGGTTAGAGGCGGTCGCATCTGTATGTAAGGGGATACCCCCAGGGGCAGGGCTATAGAGATAGCCTTAAGGTACATTTTTCCTTTGTCATGCAACTCCTGCTATGTTATTTGGAATATGGAACTGAAACTTGGTTCAGTAATTGCACTTGAGATGTAGATTGTGCCAAAAGTGTCGGAACTTTGATAATTCCCCAAGGGGTTGAGATACACGGGTAGCCTTAAGATACACAAGAGACTCATCTGAGGTTATATTGAATATGGAACCGAATCTTGGCTAACAAATTGTACTTGAGATGTAGACTGTCCCAAATGTTTCGGAATTTCGAAAATTCCCCCAGGGGTTGGGACACACAGTAGCCAAAAGGTGTATTATTACACTTTTGTCAATATTTCAATACCAATTTAGATCCCTACCCACAAACTACATAAAATCTTAACACTTGTCTGTAGCGATGTTTTATGGTCGCCTTCGGGGATGGCCCAGCCCCAAGTTTTGAAAATCACAAATTATCTCAAAAACTGTTTAGATCCCCCATTAAACCATATACATGTATATTCTAAGTCGGAATGAAAAGTCAAGTTCATGGCATCCTCGGGTATCAGCCACATCTCCTAATTCTGGATATAATAAATTATCTCAAAACCCGTTCAGATCCCACCCCTAAAACCATATATACTCTAAGTGAGCATGATAAGGTTATGTTCCTGGGCATCCTTGGGGGTAGCTCCATCCCCCTGAAAATAAGAAATTGTCTCAAAAAACAATTAAGATTCCCACCCTTATCCATATATATTCTAAGTCAGCATGAAAAAGCATGTTTGCTGGGCATCCCCTTGGTCTACCCCACCCCCCTTATTCTAAAAATTAGAAATTGTCTCAAAAACCGTTCATATTCCCTTAATCATATGTATTCTTAGTCAGCATGAAAAGGCAAGTTTCGTGGACATCTCTTGGGATTTGGGCCCTCATTTTGAAAAGTACAAGTTATCTCAAATACGTTCAGATCCACGCCCCCTAACCATATTTATTCTGAATGGGCATAAAAGACAATTTCAGTTGGCATCCTCTGTGGATCTACCCACCCCCTAATTTTCCAAAGTACAGGATAAGTCTTCAAATGCTTACCCCCAATTTTGCCAAGTACAGGATATGTCAACAAATGTTTTCTTTTATTATTCCTTACAAAAGTGAAAAGAGAGGGGGTGGACAGGGGGGTCTCCAATTCCCGCTTCCCTACCATTCGTCTCCCGCTTCCCTCCCCCTCAACTCCCGCTTCCCGCCCCCCCCCCTTCTCCAGGACTCCCGCCATCATGTCCACCCTCTCCACTCCCGATTCCGGCCCATCCAACTCCCGGTTCCCTACTCCCTTACTTCCTATTCCCGTCCCCCTAACTCCCGGTTCCCGTCCCCCCTTCTCCCGGGCTCCCGCCCCCTGTCCACCACCTCAAAAGAACAAGTTTTATATCATCCAATTTTCTCATGGAAAAAATATGTTAATGCTGAAAAGGCTAACATTTCTATTAAGTTTCAATGGCATATTGTTCTATTTATTCGATTTTGATTTTGATTTTGTGCAAGAACCAGTTCATTATTACTGCGTTTCAGATCTCCGCTTATCGGAGTAATTTACAGAAAGTTGTGATTAGTTTTTATCCCTTATTCTGATAGATATCCTTCAATCAGCAGACGTAGAATGACCACCGGTAATTCAGACGAATAAACACCGGAATTATTTGGGCTACGTATGTAACAAAAACTGTTATAAACTGTTAATTCTATATGCAATATATTTCATACATTTTCTCCGCTCAATAACGGATTTATCACCACGAAATTACATTTGAACTGTGTTATTTTTAAGTGACATTCTACCGGAACATTCCTCGTTTATAATTGTTGTTTTAATTTATTTATATGAACTTTAATTGAAAATATTGTAAATGTGATTTGATTTTTGTACTTTAAGGATTTACAATCAGAGTTTGAGATTAAAGGCTTTAATTTTACGTTTGAATCCATTACCAAACCAACGGTCAAGCTAGCTGCACTGGCAGCATAAATCTATACTATGAAACACCAGAATAGAGCGGGAATTTGCAGCGTGGCTGCGTCGACTGGTTATTATTGATTGATTGACTGATTGATTGATTGTTGATTGATGTCCAGCGGCATATATTTCATGGGTATTCAGGACGAGAGCATATTAATAAATGATAATGACATGAATGAATGCATATGAATCCCGTTTTGTATTATACCGCCACGCTTAGCCGGATTTTTATCGTGCTAGCTCACGAAAGCAAAAGTTTGCAGGAAAACATGCCACTTTACCCAGACATATTATTCTGACTCTGGGCCGACCAGTCTATGCTTCTACTCTTAAATGCAGATTTCTTAGCGGGGAAGCAGCAAATACCAATTTTAATGTCTTTTGTTTGACCCGGCCTGGGATCGAACCCACGACCTCCTTCACTCGGGGCGGGCTCGTTAACTATTTTACCACCGATGCAGTCTCATTTCCAAATGAATCAATATTTATTTAATTTCGCAGTAATTTACTTATTACCTTAAGTTGAAACGATTATTTTAATGTCAGATGAATAGTCGATGCATTCACTTTAACTGTACATCGAATTGACTTAGTTGAGATGCTTAATAATAATTTTTTACCAATGTGAGTAAATATTTTGAATGTTTTTATGCTATATATGAAAATGAAACGATATGGGGTAAATATCAGAGAGACTGCACTCAGAACACTAGAAAAACAGATGAATTTACACATCTAGAGGTTTCCACATAGCCTTCAACAACGGTGGAATACAATCATGCCACATCTCCTATTTTTATACTTCTTGTGAAAACTCTCAATTGCCCCAAACAAAAATTGTGTATGCCTAAAATAATATAGCTCTAATTACCAGAACATTATAAAAAATTTACATGTTACAAAACACTAAACGACAGAAAAAAAACCTTTAACTACAATTCCTGACTTTGGACAGGCACATGAGACCTGTGGTGGGGTTAAACTAGTTTAATGGGATCCCAACCCTAACCCAACGAGTGGTAAAAGGAAAAAATCAAAGAAAACAAAAGAAGTAACAGACGAACTATAAATGAAGATATATGTAATTATTTATTTTACTGCTTTTATTTTTGTTTTATTTTTGTTGTACATTTTTATATATATGTTAATATTGTTAAAAGTAAAGTTAGAAAACATACAAAATTCACTTCAATACCCTAATGTTAATAATGAAAATCATATGTTTCACGTTGAAATATAAATAATTATATTTATTTGCATATTTAAATCCCAATTGATGATATTATTAGTCGGTGAAGAGCAGCTTTACGGACATTCTATAAAGAAAGAAATGTTGGTAAGTATATTCCCTTATATATGTTTATAAGATATTTACAAAAGGTTTGACTTGCTTTTTTATGAAGAACTGTTGAATATAATATAAAGGTAAGATAACAGTTGTTTGTCTAAAACGGGTTGCTAATCCAAAGTATAATATTCCAATGTATGAAAATGAAAAGATATGGGATAAATGTCAGCCTGTACAAAATTGTATTTCTACAATTTGTTGTTAACACACTTTTATTATAAAGTGTTCTGAAATCCAATACCAGTCCATGAAGTTAATGATAAAATAATATCATTATACAACTAAATGCTTCGTTTACAACTCATACGGATTACTAGTAATTCCCAATTTTCGAAAGAGCATTTAGCAAATGTTTTACCTTTCAATGTCACCAATGTGCATAAAATTCGATTTGACGTGCGTGTGAACGTGTTTGAAGTCGTCAATTCGAATGCGCATTGAAATTTGCATAGTAAATCCAGGTCTAGCTATCAGTAAAAACGCACATTTTTCCGTATGAAAAATCACCTCGTTTTATTGTGTTTATTTCAACAAAAGGTTATGATAAACCTTAAAAAAAACAATGAATATGTCAAAATCGAACATTTTGTAATCTTATACGAAATCAAAAGACAGAAGCTGTCCATTCAAAAAATTGTTTAGTGTACACATGTTGATCTCGAAATCCGGGATGAGTAAATCTGAAGAGTATATAGCAAACCTTTAGAGTACGGAATGTTATCGAAAAGCCAACCAGGTCAACAAGGACCATGCAGACACTACTTGGTCCATTTATTATTAGTGATACTGTAAAACCGGCATATACCGACTTTTAATGAAATACCATAAAAGATAAGTGATCATGATTCTGCAATCTGTTTTCTCGAGGGGCCAAAAATCTTACCAAAAACATTTCTTGCACAGTTCCAAATTTATTAATTCAAAATCAACAATAAGTTAACAGAAATAAACTCCATGGTACTTAAAGAGCAAAACTTGTACAGCTGTCCCTTCAAAGATTTGGTAATGTATAGCGCTCGTCTCGATTGTGGAAGGTCGTGGGTATCCTTCGAACCCCAGCCGGGTCAAACCAAAAACATTAAAATCGGTATTTGCTGCTTTTTCTCTAAGCACGCAGCATTAAGGAGTAAGAGCAAAGACTGGTAGGCCCAGAGTCAGAATAATGTGTCTGGGTAAAGTGGCATGTCTTTGATTGCTTTGTTGCTTTCATGAGCTAGCATGTTTAAAATCTGGCTCAGCACGAGTCATTTAGGTACCAGGCCAGATTCATTCATCATCACTTATTACTATGCTCTTGTCCTGAATATGCGTGAAATATTTGCCGCCAGATTTTAAGCAAAGTACAACCAATTAAAGTAATTTAAAAAAGTCATATGAAGGTGTTTTGCATTTCTTTACTTTTGATGATCACAAATTTGACATAATAAATATAAACTGAGAAACATATCTGTAACGCTAAAAACTTGACATCACATCAGATGGTCTGTTTAAAACCTTTAAATTCTTTCAAATGCCATATACACTTACTTTTCTTTCAATGTAAGATTCCTTCTTGTCAAATAAGAAATAAGTATGACCTTTCTTGTGTTGAACTTTGGATAACTTAAGTTGTGTCCATTGGTATCTTAGACTTCAACTTATCAGGGTTTGACTGCAGTATCCTTTATTTATAACATTGATTTCAGAAAAATTTAGTCCATCGTGACCTAAAGCTGGGAAACATGGTTCTGAATAAGAGAACAAAGAGAATTACAATAACTAACTTCTGTCTTGGTAAACTACTGGTATCGGAGACAGACCCACTGAAGGACCAGAGAGGCAGTCCTGCCTATATCAGTCCAGATGTCTTAAGTGGTATGTTATGCATGTAGTAATTTCCACATATTATTAACAATAAGAAATTTATAGAGTTGATGGGATATTTCTTCTTTATTACAATTTCTCATAAACTAAACAATAATGCTGACTTAAGACAAAAGATTTTGGTAATTATTATATATAGGCCAGAGCTGTTTACTTGTATGGATTGTCCGTATTTTCCACGGATTTTTGAGTCAAAATACGCTCTACAGATTCAGGTTGAAAATCTACGGTTTTTACACGAAGCCGAAAAAAAATCGTAGTTGTTTCCGAAATTGGGCAATCGGTGTGACAAGGAAGCTTGTCAATTGAAGATACCGTTGTTTAAAGCGCACAAGTGATATCGATGTAGAAAAAACATGGATGCCGGCGGTGGTCCTTATGTTGATGATCTTCATAAAACTTTAAATCTGGCTGCAGATGCTCTCAGATTGCATGATATGACATCTAATGTTTCAAAATTTTCTTTGGGTGTTATGCACCCAAACCGCTCTAGCAAATTCGTGCCGCCACGCGGCACTCAACAATGATGGTACTGACATAACATTCAAAATACAGACAATCTTACTGACAGCCACCAAATGGGGTAAACAGGTCTGATAGGCAATCAGCTCTGACCAATAAATTGATTAAATAGGTGAAATAGTATATAGTACTTGATTGAAATAAAACATATCAATTAATTATGTTTCTCATATTGTAAGTCAAAGTTCAAAATTTTTGGTTGAAATTTTACCTGGAGAACACTGGAAGTGATCATTTGAGTTGAAATATGATGGGTTTTAGTCTTCTATTCATCAGATTTCTGTCATCTTTAACAATAATTCACAGATATGACCATTACATTTCTTATATTTCATATGCTACTATTTCTGGCTTATGGTTTGTTTCAAGGTTATTATTACCACTAATTTGATGTTTTATTCTGATAATAACATTGAGACTATGGGAAAAGAGGTAGAGACCATAGCAAATGACCTTGTCAGGGTGGATTATGTGGAATATTTTGGCATAGTCATTTCTAAACATAACCTTATCATCATTATTATGATGACTATTTGATATTTTGTTCTTAAATGTTTTCATTATAATACATTAGAAAAAGACCTCAATGTATAATAACTATTACTATAATTTTCTTTGATGTCAAACTAATGAATCCTGCTTATATGGAGATGTTTGCAACAAATGTAAAAAAATCGATTAATTCTTGTTTTTAGCAATACAAATGGTTACAAGTGGGGTAAAAATTCATCAGATATATGATTAAATATGTGCTACCTGGTGTAAATCTGTCTTTTTTCATCTATTATCTGAAAGTTTAAAAGCTTTGTCTTAGCATAGTATATCTACCATGCTAAAGATAGCCACTATCAAATTAATTTCTTACAGGAAGCACTATAAAGTATAGTATAGTGTATTCATCATTATTGTATTCTCATAAAAGTAGTTATTTTGTGATTTTTACCTTGTGGTTCATTGTTTTAACTTTTTGGGTATAATTGCATTCTCTTGTTTGACATAATTCTATATGTACTCACATGAAATATTAAAATTGAGTTTTTGGGGATTTAATTCGGGTGAAATTTTTTGTTTGGAAAAAGAAATAGGCAATATGCAAATTAGCTTGTGCATTGCTATGGAAATTTGAAAAACAAGTGATCTGTGAAGATGTGCAAGTAATAATTCTAAACAGCAATAATATTTTCTTATTTATTATTTGTATTAGCACTTTTAAGAAAACATATTTGTAGCACAAATTAACAACAGTAAGATTACAAGCACTGATAAATGCAAACAATTATTCATGGAAACAAATACAAGTTACACAGTTCGTGAGTAAGCACAGTACAGTTCAGTAAAGGATGTTGCCATGGAGTCTGGTTGTTGTTGACTCATTGGGATTGTCGTTGTACTTGGTCGGTCATGTGACTGTAAAATCAGGGCAGTTAGATCTTGGATTTCTTGCCATTTCTTGATCTTGTATGTCTGAAACATGGTCTTCACACCAACAAGGACAGACTTTTGGGTGTGTAGGTGGACACTGTATCCTTGGCAACCCTGGATGTCAGCTGTAAATATCTGCTGGTCTAGTCGCTCAATCTTTGACTCTGGAAAATAAAATGAATAAGAATTTCATGACTACATATGTTAACTAATAACATTGAAATGTGATTAAATTATAAAAATTGTGACTCTGACATGTCTGAAAGTAAATTATTAATATATTGTGAGAAAGCATAGTTGATTTTTAAATCATAGCATTTTCTTTTTTAACATTTTTTTAGTAACCTTCATAAATTTATTTTAAAATTTATTTTAAAATCCACAATTTATGACATATGTTAAACCTACCAAGTATAGTGAGCTGTTTGACAGAGTTGTCATATATAGTTAGAAGAGACTTGAGGTCTTCAGCATAGGACAGAATATTACTCAGTTCCATTTTGTAGTAAAGTAGTGAACACTTGAACATTCAAGCAATTTATGATATTTTTCAGAAATGTGGATCCTTTTTATAGCTAATTTTTACTCATCTCAGCTTGTGTACTCTGTATAAACAATTGCTAATAATTAAAATTAAAAGAACTTCAAAGGCTTCTGTTAATAAGCATTTTCTTTGATCTTTCCATTAATTAATTATTAGTCTAGACTCCTAGAAAAACACTGATAAACTGTTAAATAAACAGTTATTTATGAATAGGCACTGATTATATTTTAAGTTTTTACATGTCATTAGTTAAACAATATAATTATTTTTAGGGCATATGTAAGCTGAATAAGTTGTATGTGAGAATATGTTAATGTTTTGTTTATTTACAGAAGAAACTGTTAAAGCACCTTGTTAATTAAGTTTAGGATAAAAAAATTTCTAATTTTTTTTAATAATTATTAAAAATATTTACATGTGAAATGAAATTCACAAAAAGACACAATGTAATGTTATAAAAAAAATAAGAGAAAAAATATTTTTATTTTTTTGGAATATAAATTAGGATACTGTTTAAAAAACAGAAATTTTTGGGATCTGTTATGATTTTGAATGAAGAGGTACTTTGGACTCATCATAAAATTTTTAAAAAGATTATATATGTAATGAATTTAGTATTGATATTCACTGTATATTTGTAATCTATAATATAATATAATATAATATCTTAAGACAGCCAACAAGATAAATTTCATCCTACAAGAAGAATGTAAAGCATAATTGATGCAACTTCCACATAAGATTATGTCACACATGACAGTTTTTTGATAGAATTATCCCATAAGGACAATGAAGAATATCTATAGTCATAAAATACACCTTGAAAACAATGGCATATTAAATTGGTACAAAAGAATGCCCGAAATTTCTTGAAAAATAAATTTTAATTTAACATATTCAGAAATGAAACAAATTCTGAAAAAATCATTGTTGATATTATCAGTTAAGATATCATATTTATTTTTTTTAGTGTCATTACTAATGTCATTTTGCATCCATCATCTGAACAAATACATTTTAATCTCCTTCTCTGAAACCACAAGGTCATATTAGACTCAATAGGAATATCCATTGGATGGTCCTGTACAATTTTTTTTTGTCTTTTCAACTTTTGACCAAAAATTCTTGATTTGTTTTCTGAGGGATTGTACGATGGCCCTCAACAATAGTAAGTCTTTCAATGCCCATTAAAAAATTCAAGATTGCAGTCTCAGGCAGAATTAGTTTGACATTTGACATGTGGGGAATTTGTTTAAATTTCTTCTCTTGAATCTTTAAAGCTAGTTTATATAATTTGTTGTCTGATTGATCCTTTGAAGTCCTATGCACCTGTCCAAAGTCAGTAATTGTGGTCATAGGTTTGTCTTTGTATTAAATATTTGTTACACATACATTTTTGATAATATTCCGGTAAGAGCAATAGAATTTTTCATATACACATTATTTGTTTGGGGCAATTTTGAGCTTTTCACAAAGGGTGGTATTCCATCATTGTTAAAGGCCTTGTGGAGACCTCTAGATTTGTAAATTCTCTGTTTTTTCTCATGTTGGATTGTGGTCTTTTACAGTTACCCAATAACTTTTCATCTTTTACATCCTTACAAAAGTCAAAAGGTGGACTTAATTAAACAGTGGATCCTTTAACAAATTTTTTCAAAAGTCTTTTTAGGTTTGTTTTTACATCAGTAGTTTAAATGAGGGTGGTACAGGGGGTCTCGTGCACAGGTGTACTAGAAATAAAATGTCATTTCCCAAGGAACGAAAAATTAGAATGTGGCTTGCACGTTGCATTTTGATCAAGACACATGAAACATGACATATAGCACCCTCTAGCACGACAACATTTGAAATAAAAATTGTTAAAAAGGTTGCACGAAATAACCCTGCACCACCCTCTTAAATGGAAAATTCATACTTTCAGCATGTATTAAACAGCAGTATCAGTTGAGCGATACAGGCTCCTTCTGGGATTTTTTGGTTTATTTTAAAAGAATTTTGCCTTTACATGTGCAAGAGCCTCATTTATCTACAGCTTGGTTTTTGTTTGTTAGTATATTCTGTATTTCAGCATCACTATGCTTTATTTAAAGTGCCAACCCTTATAAATTCTGTTATTAACTCTTTGGAATATTTGCAGGTAAACCATATTTAGGTGAGCCAAGTAACATATGGGCATCATGTGTAACTGCTGTTTTGTATATTTACAGGTAAACCATATTTAGGTAAGCCAAGTGACATGTGGGCTTTAGGGGTAGTGCTGTTTACCATGTTGTATGGACAATTTCCCTTCTATGACAGTCAGCCACAGGAATTGTTCAGAAAGATAAAGGCTGCTGAATTTACAGTTCCAATGTATGAATTAAATAATTCCAGAAGATACAAAATGTTAAAATTTTAAAATGTGGATGTTCACAAACCTTAATCCAAGAGAGGACATGTATCTTATGAAGTGCCCCTACTTCTATAAGCACCCCAATTACCTAAAATTTTTTTTGAAACCCTGAAGCGCCCCAGCAAATTCCCACGGTCACAATGCATTACAAGATCAAGGAACAGAACTAATTCTTCAATTGATTAAAATGTTTACTCAGACACATTATTCTCACTCTGGGCGGACCAGTCTTTGCTCTTACTTCTTCATGCTGCTTTCTTAGCGGAGAAGCAGCAAATTCCAATTTTAAAGTCTTTGGTTTGACCCGGGCAGGGATCGAAACCACAAACTTCCGCACTCGAGGGGGGGGCTCTCTAACCATTACACCACCGAGGGGGTACTAATTCTTCGAAAGAATAACAATTTCTTATTGATAGATATTTAATGTAAGGGTTGGAAACTAGTATTCTCCATTTCAGTTATTCTAAACTACAGAAACATGAAATATTTTGATAGAAATTCAGAATTTGCTGATTCTAATTTTTGCCTCCATTTTAAAATTTTTAAAGCAGCTTGATTGCTTAATACAAGGAATACTGTAATAATTTTAGAAAATATAGTGAGTCTAGCTGTTACGGAAAAAGCACCACCAATTGGGAAAAAATCGTGATTGACATAGATAAAAAAGGGCCAGTAACTTAAGCTTCTTGTTTACCTGCCTACATTCACAGATGCTCACCTCTGTTTCATTCTGGCTATTTCTGGGTGTTTCATCTAAATTTCAAAAGGTACACTTTGATTTTTTTGCACCTGGAAATGTTACTTTTCACCCGAAATATTGGTGCTTATTGCAGCTGCATTCTTCTGACATGAGATTTTATTCCAAGGCTGGTATAAATCCAAGAAAAGTTGCATATATATAAATCTATGACAGAGTTGTGAAGAAGCCAAACATTTAGTGGTTTTCACATTTCCTTTCAGCACAATAACTCTTAAACAAATAATTAGATCTTAACCAGACTTTGATAAAGTATTTCCCAGAACAAGGGAAATATAGGTTTCACAAAGATTGGGAAATATGTTTAGCACTAAAGCAGGTTATCATCTTTTAAGTTATTAAGTTTAAAAATAGACAATAAACGAGCCTCTGGTGAGTTTATTATTATTTTGAAATTAAATAATGAGAGTTGATAAGCGATATACAGCTCCATGCAAGTTGTGGTGTTTCTCTTATGATTAGTTTTATTTTGTATGGCCTGTTTTTGTCAGAATGGAGAGTAAACAAGTATCTCACAGTGAGACTTTACCAGACTAGACAATAGAAATGACTCCAAAAAATATGTTATCATAGGATAAGCCAATCAAATACAAGTAACTGCTTTATCACTCTGTGGTAAATTTACAAGTCTTGTTATTAATTCAAATATCAGTTCATGCAAGAAACAGAAAAAATACCTAAATCATAAGAGAAAGACCTATATCAATTTCAGGGTCAGAAGATTATGATAATATTTTTTTACATTTTTTTTACATGTTTTTTTTTTTACATCTATTACAGTGATGGAAGAGTGTCAGAAGATTCAAAGTATATTATACAGAATCTGTTGACGTTGAACTCTGAGAAACGTCTGACAGCAACAGAAGTGATGGAATATTTACACTCTCTTGTTGCCAAATGGTAAATTTATAGAGAAACAGCACAATTGCTATTACCTCTGATATATTTTAATTTTAACTGATCCTTTTTATATTTTATTACATTGATTATTGGTAGTTATTGGTTGGTATTGATTTTTGGTGATATAGCTCCACCCATTTTTGGGGGAGGGGCCAAAAGGTGTTTTTCTCTTATTTTAATGCAAGTTCTTCATTTTTTGTTTGATTTAAGTGGTTTTTTAGCTCACCTGGCCTAAAAGGCCAGGTGAGCTTTTCTGATCACTTTGCGTCCGTCACCGTCGTCGTATGTCGTCGTAAACTTTTTACATTTTCGTCAACTCCTCTGAAACCGCTCAGCTAATTTTAACCAAACTTAGTGGAATCCTCATTGGATGGTCCTCTATAAAATTTTTGTTCGGTTTTGCCGGGCGCCAACCAATATGGCTGCCATGGCTCGACATAGTTAAACATTGGACCCTATGGGAATTTTACATATTCGTCAACTTCTCTGAAACTGCTGAGCCAATTGTAACCAAATTTTAG
>JAULBM010104464.1:0-19014 GCA_032357055.1 Geukensia granosissima | reverse complement strand
AAGGGGACCATCCAAGGACCATTCCACCAAAGTTTGGTTCAAATTGGCCCATTGGTTTCAGAGGAGAAGATTAAAATTTGAATTGTGGACAGACGGACGGACGGACGACGGACGCCAAGAGATGGCAAAAGCTCACATGGCCTTTTAGGCCAGGTGAGCTAAAAATTAATAAGTCAGTGTGCTTTTTTTTTTTAGATATAAGCTTTTGAAAATTTGGTGGGAAAATAATTTCTTTTGATTTTTCATAGGGTTTCCCTAAGTAGGTTCAGTCCATTTCAAGCCAAGAAAAAATAATGAATTTCATAAAATCTTTTCAGATGGCATTTTTAAGTGTGTTTATTGAAATTAGAAAAAGGAAAGTGGGGGTTACTGGACAAAAAATATCAACGCTATGAAATGGATAAAATTAGAGGAATTCAAAAATCTTTCCAAAATGGTTGAATGTGAGTGCAAACATCCTTTATCATTTATATCTATGTAATCTTACCACGATGACATTCTTTTTACTGGTGACTTCTTTTGTAGATTTTGACACTATACACCCTTGTAATGGTATCATAAAGTCAGACTTCCCAAACGGAGATCCTGGAATCTTTGTTGCCGATTTCTGATCTTTGTAGAACACTAGATTGGATCCTGATAATTTGGCATAGCATGATATCCAATTTTTCCTGAAAAAATACAACGCGCATGTATTCATATAATGTTAAAGAGGACACTATTTAATAATAAATTAATTCAAACCTTTTTATACAACCTGTCAGACTATAGTACCTACATCTAAGTCAGATACAGACTATAGTACCTACATCTAATTCAGATACAGACTATAGTACCTACATCTAAGTCAGATACAGACTATAGTACCTACATCTAAGTCAGATACAGACTATAGTACCTACATCTATAGGCATACAAGAATTGGGAGGTGCACTCATACATTTTCAAAGAACTATGTATAGGGTAATGTCAACCTACCAAACATTAATAATATGGGTGGACTAATGTAATTGTTGTAAATGTATTTCTAATGAAAGTGAAATGTCAACTACTTGTGTAGCCCTCTCTGTTAGAAAGTGGTAGGTTTTATTTGAGATATTCAGTGTTATCTTAAAATGTGCAAGTTAATGGGGGAGAGGAGAATCTATCAATTATATTTTGTTTTAAATTTACCAAATTATTTTGAAAAATGATTCTTGTTCTAGGTAAGAAGGAGTCTTGTAAATTGTCTTTTTTTAATCAATTATTGTTTTAAGTAAGGATTCTTTAAAGGTTGTTAATTGTTTTCATGCACTGAATATTAATTATCAAATTAAATAAGGTTGTAGGGAAAATTGCTTAAACCTGCAATACCTAAGTTGTTACTGATAATCACCAAATCATTTTGTGTTTCTAGTACCAACTTACTTTATTTTCTTGTTATTTTCCATGATTTTAGCTCTACTAACAGTTCCTGAAAATGGTTCCTATAAGAAAAGAATAAAATCAAATTTAACTATAGTTTTCCTAAGTAAAACATTGAAGGGATGATTGTATGAGTAAGAGGACTGTTACAACATTTGAGGTTCAAACAAATGCAACAAAAGAACCTGAATGAACTGAAAAAGAGATTCACTGTACACTTGGTTTTGGAGCTATTTCAGGTTGAGCTACCAAAGTTTGGTTGTACAAATCTTGTTGCACAACAACATGCAAGTGTAAAAATGGCCAGTTTAATTTCTATCCATTTTGCATTCATGTAACATGTGTATAATAATCACATGACCATGCTTTATACATGCTTTGTTGTCATGACACTTGAATGAGTATGACCAGTGTAACATTTGTCTAATACATGTATCGTTGTATTACAGAATTATGCCAATAATATTCTTACATCTATGAAACATGCAAAAATGTGGAATGTTTTTTCAGTGCATATTTGATCTGTAAGTTTACTCAACTGTAGTATTAACTAAAGTTGTTTGTGTTTTTTTTTTTTTTTTTGTTATCTTTTACAATACATTTTAAACTTAAACCAAGACCTTAATTAACTTGGTAAAGTATTAAATGTAGATAACAATGACCTAAATTTCCAGGATGTTTCTAACCTAAAATCCACTTCAATACAGAAAAAAAATTCAATCACTAGCGCTGCCTGTGTTTATCATTTGGTTAAAGGGAAGCATATGCTGTGACAAGTAATACTGTGCAATTATTTCTAGGTTTAAATGAACTTAAAAGCTTCAGGCATCACAAAATAATGTGATTGCATGTACCCACAGCAACTGCAGCCGACAAGTTTGACAAAGTGTAATAAATGGGGCAGGCAATTTTTTTTGCTTCCTGTCTACACTGGGAATACAATGTAAAATGGACAAATAGGGTAAATTAACATTTAATATAGGGAAAACTTCAAATGGCTCCTCCCCCTAAAAATGGTAGGGATTAGGTATCTCAAAATCAATAGGATATATGCAAGATCGAAGTACCACAACATCAAATTTACTGATCCACTAGAATAACACTTTACTCAAGGAAACCTCTCTATTCCATAACATCATTTGTGGTCATTTAAAATCTAAATGTGTCCAAAAGGGTACACCTATTCCTTGTATTTAGAGTCCAGGGTGCTTAAAAATGAAGTCACAGAGTCCTTCCAGTCCAGTTTAAAGTATTTTTTCACTTTCATGGTTTAGAATTGCCCAAAATGAATAACTCAAGCAATCTGAGCACTATCCACCATTTCCTGTCCCTTAATCTGGGAATAGGGGGGACACTTAATACAATGCATATGGTATGTTTGACTGTGGTATAGGATAATGTTTGATGAAAATACAGATTCATGATTACCCGGTATTCAATTTTCCATTTCAAAAAAAAATTTATGCATTCATAATTTATTTCTATAATATTTGAATTAGGGGGAGATAAGCCGTATTTAAGCTTACAAGGGATGCCATAACAAGCAAACGACCACTAACCTGCTGAGGAGGGTAGACTTTCTCTACATTCAAGTCCTATAATAGGATAAAGAAAAGGTCATCATGCGTTATATATCTGCATATATGTATATAGCAATGATGCATTGATCACAGGATTTCTTCATCTTCACTTAAAGGCTTGCAAGATTGTGAGAATATTAATTCCATAAGATCAAATATTTGGCTTTACCTACTTTTTTGGATTACTGGTATCAACCAGATCTTGTCTAGGGCCATTTCTGGTCATTATGGGTTTTCTGGGAATTTTAAAAACAGACAACTTTCAACTTAATGTCTTAATTCATTTTCAATTTTTCTTCTAAAATTTAATCACTTGGTTTGGTACAAAATGGCAGCGAGAATTGGTCATTGGTCAGCTCTGGTCAAATACCAGTATAGGTCTAATCTGCAATTTTTTCCCTAGGCTTAATTTTAGGGTTTTTTTAGTCAGAAAAATATGATAATGTAAGTTATACAATGTCTTATTGACCTTATGTGGTAATTTATCAGAGCAATAAAATTTGTACAAGGCAATGAGAAGTGAGTTGCGATACATTTTTTTACCCCATAAATTTGTATTCAAACTTGGTCAATAATACATTATGTAATTTTCTTAGGCTGTTTAAATGTCATTTAAGTGCAATGACCAGGTAAATCAAATAGACCAAATACAATATTTATAACATTAAAGTTTTCATAAATATTTTGAGAAATTTTGCGACATCAATCTGAGAAATTTTACATTAACCAAGGAATATTTTCTTTGTCAAAAAAGTACATGTAAATTAAAGTGGATAGAAGTCCTGTGATCTTTTATGATTAATGTGATATATAAATATTCAAAGTTTTTAACAACTATGTAAGATGCAAAGAATCACCTTCCATAAATGACAATCACCCTATAATATCTTTGTCATAATAAATAGATATCAACAAACAAATCATGTACCTTAATATACTAGGATATAGAAAATATCAAATAAACCATTGTCACACCAATTAATTTTATATGCAACTTATACAATCAAACTTGCCCTTGTACCTCTATTAAGCAGTCACTTGATATTAAAGGCCACCTTTTCCCTAATGCATTGTTTGAAATTTTATCTTGACTGAACTTTATTCAAGAGGTCACTTGTCTAAAAAGGTCACTTCTGCTTCTTCCCAAAGGTGATCTCTTAATAAAATTTTACTGTATAATAAAACTTTGCACACCTTTCTAAATATTTTCTTCAATTGTATGAATAAATTTTTTAAATTCTGGACAGAAAATTATATAATGAGAACCACAATGATTGTTAAACATCTTATTCAACAAATCTGAATTTAAAATATAAATATTTTTTAATAAAGCATTTTTTTTAATGTTTTTTAATAAAGCATTTTTTTTTAATGTTTTGCAATTTGCCACCTGTTCTCATATTTAACATTAAAAAAGAACTCTGGTCATTGACATACAAAATCACACTAACACATAGTATCAAGTAAGTAGTTGCAGATACAGGTCCTTCTGTGATATCCTCAGTTTTCACCTGCCTGACATCCAAAGTATTTCAATTAAAAGCTATCCCCTCACCAACCCCTTTCATCCCCCTCCCAACCAAAACTGATCACTTTTTAATTCATAATTGTTATGAAGTATCCTCAGTTTCCGCGTGCCTGACAACTAAAGTATTTCAATTAAAAGTTATCCCCACTTCCAAGATGTCCATCCCCTTCCCAACCAAAACTTTCTACTTTTTAATTCTAAAATAGAAGATTATTTTTGCGCAAAGTATACTCCACTGATCAAAAGGGAAAGTAAAATTTCATTTCAATTGTGATTTTTGACATTTAATCATAATTTTGGCTAGAAAATATCCCTGCCAAAAACGGCCAATACATTTGTGGTTTGTCTCAAGAATTAAAAACTGAACTATTTTGATTTAAAACTTTAGTTACAATGAAAATAGGCTTCTGTATGTCTCATCTGCTGGAGAAACTGAAATCTTATTACTGATAAAAAAAACTTTATAGTTACAAATGTTATTGTATCCAGCATTCAAACTGTTATTGCTGTTTTAAAATATTTGATACACAACTTTTTGGCATGTTTGGTTCAAGAAGTGATTTCTGTTTTCAAAACTTGATTGTACAATGAAAAACTCAAAAAATTGTTGCAGAAAAAAATATTGTTTGTTTTTTTGATTGGGGTTTAAAACCATTTTCAACAATATTTCAGTCTCACAGCAGTCAGTTTTACTGGTGGAGGAAGCCGGAGTATCCGGAGAAAACCATGGACCTTGGACAAACAACTGACAAACCTTATCACATGGGATGGGAGTCAATTGCAAACCGTTTCAGAAGAAAAATAAACATATTTGCTGTGAATGATGAAGAAAAGAAATTATGACTAACAGAGTTTAAAGGTTAAGTGCAGAAAATCTTAACTCCTCTATGAACTGGGTGAAAATATTTCCTGAAAACTACTTTCACTCTCTTGTTTGGCACACAATAAGTAATTTTACAGAAATATTATGTGTATCAATACAAATACCTATCAATCTAAAAGCAAAATACTGTCTTGTAGTATATATTTTTATTCCATGAAAGGGAAACAAAAATAAATCTAAAAAAAATTAGAAAGATGATTTTCTCTAATATAAATTGGGGTGAATGGTGCATTTTATAGAATTAAGAACATGGGACATGAGTTCCAGAATGTCTGATTCTATTGAACACATACTTCTTACAAAGCTAAAGAAAAATCATTTACTTTTAATCCAGAACATTGCAATTAATGAAGGTATAAATACACAATATACCCATTAGGACCATGTGTTGGTGTGATTCTGATAGAACATGTGCCACTGTTTAATTTATTTGCTATGAAAACAATTTTTAATCACTTTCCCAAGGAAATAAGTAATAGGCCTATAGAAGTACTCTGTATAAATAAAAAATAAACATTTGTGTTCAGTCTATAGCCAAAATGAAATTAACTTAACAGTTTTTTTTTTGGAGATCAGTTATTGAATTATCATTTCTATTGTTATATAATATGCATATATTACAACCTTGGTTTGAAATCATCTTTAAAATTGCATTAATATATTTATCATGTCAGATAATGGTACACAATTTCAACAACAAATTATGGTACAAATGTGTGATATGAAAACTATTTAAAGCAGATATAGAACATGCCTTTCATGCCAAACAAAAGACAGTATTCAAACAAACTAGTGTTATTGCCATATTCTGATTGGTATCACAAATTATGTTTGCAATCACTCCAAACATTGGCCTGATAAAGGGTGTCAAATATCAAAAATGATATTATGCTATAAGCATAAAATAGTCTTCTGATACCACTTCAATGTAGAGCAAATGGTGAGGAGATAAAAGTTTTTTGAACCAGTCATGATGTCACAGCAAGTTTTTCCTTGTGATGTTAGGAATGCTTCTGACTTGGGTCACTTTAATTTGATGTGGAAAACTTTTTTTTCCCGTGTTTCCCAAATTTAAGGTATTTGGACCATAATAAAAATGTTGGTTGAATATTAAAAAAATTTTTAACAATTTAGAGCATTTCCTTCATTAATTTTTAAAAAATAAAATGTTTATGATAAGAAAAATTATCTGCAAACCTGTTTTAATTAACTAAAGATTACTATTAATCAATAATATTTTCTAAATTTTCCAATTTTCCCTGAATTTATTGTGTTAGGGTTTACTAAAAATTCCGGGTATTTTCAATAATCATGTGGTCAATTATGATCTGAATTCCTTAACTTATTGAATTTCTGAATGCAGTAAAAAATAGAGTATGAAGTCATTGTCGGTAAAATTTATTTGTACTCAAAGCAAGACAAGTGAGAAATGCTCACAAGCAAGCATCTCTACCCATTTCTAAAGCTCATACAAATACATTTAATATTCACAGACAACGTTTAAAAATTCTATATTTACTTTGCTTACTGCAGAAACAAAACTGAAATGACTAAATCTAGACATCAAATGGATATGAAACTTATGATATTGAGTGACTGAAATCACTTTCTGCTTAAAAGTGAGAAGATGGCCACCATGATAAATAAATAGTTTACCAAAATCTGTTTATGCAACATCCCTCCACAAAAAAGTGAAGTCTTCCTTTGATGTCATATTGTAGCAATGTGAGATTAACCATACTTTTTCATGCATTCAGTAAAAAGACTGTTACTTCATAAATGATCATGATCATGACCAGAAAACAGTTTTTATGTAATAATGAACATTAGCAATATAAGCAAGCCAGTGGCAGTTTGCTTGATAAAACAGGCTTAAACATGCAAGTACATGTATTACAGTGGTGGATACTTAATATAAGTGTATTTATATGTGTGTGTGTCTGCAAGAGTCCGATAGTTTTATCTAATCCAAAGTCATCTAACTTTGACAGAATAGAAAAATTACCTAAATTTCACCATTGCAAAAATCTACACACAAAGAATCCAGATGTTTTAAAACACATGTAAATGGCTTTTAGAATTTTCCTATAATTTATCAAAGAATAGAAATCTGAAGCTAATTTACCCTTGGTATAGACTAATCAAAGGTATTGCATAAAAAAAACTTTAATAAACAACAATAAGAAATCATGAATGAACTTTTTTAAATCTTTTTTTTTTTCAAAAATTTCATAGGTGCAAATGTGCTCAAAATCATTATTTAACTAAATTTTTCACAAAATTTTCAGGGTAGGGTACAAGGGTCCATATTCATCCTATATATTATAACAGAAAATTGTCATTTAAGCAAAATTGATTTAAAACTTGATTCCCCTCAGCAAACTTTATTTTAAACATGATCCCCTTTTCCACCATCAATCCATATTTTGAACAAAATTATTTTTTACTGATTATAACATTTAAAACATTTAAGGAACAAATTCAAAACAGGGCTAAATTTACTACTGTTCTTCTATTTTCAGTTAAAATGAATGAAGACAATGGCTACAAGCAAGGCAAAAGATAAAAATCAAAACCATGTACTAAAATCTACATCCCATACAATGACTACACGTGAAAACTTACACCACCAGCTTGTGTGTTTAAATTGTTCGGGAGAGTCTGTGCCCTAGGTGGAGGACTCCTGGGAAAAGGTGGTGCAATGCTTTGCTGTAAATTTAAGCTACTTTCTATAAACATGGACTTGGCCTTAACAGATCGTCCTAATTGTGGTGACCTTCCAGGTGACCTTGCTCGAGATGTCGTGGGACTTGCTTGAGGACTTGGCAACTCCATTGCCACATCCCCATTGGACTTCCTGTTTATCTGAAGATGGAGAAATCTGTGTTAGTACTTACACAAGCATTTAACACACTTGGTTAATATAGAAGCATTGATTTGATGTATGGGTCTTGTGCAAATATGATTGTCTAAGTAAACAAAAATTAACTCTTCTGGTATTAAAGAATAAAAGACTGAAAATCGTAAACTTTTATATTTATTGACTGATTGGTGCTAAACACCACATGGGCACCTGACATTTCAAACTGTCTATATAGTCTACCCAGAATTAGAATAAGTAAATATTTTAATTCATGAACATTTTCCCCAAATCTTTCCTGATGGGCTGGAATTATTTTCTGTGGGATTTCCTTTCACTTAAGTAAATACTAAAGCAAACATACAAATTTATGTAATGATTGTATATTAAAACTGCCTCTAAAAATCTAAATTTTTGTAAAATATGAAATCATTCATAAATCATTTATTGAGCCAGAAGGAGATAAGTTCTAAAAAACATGAGAGAAGTTGGAGGTATTTTTTTCTACATGTAATTAACTACTTTTCACACTATTCTGTAAGCTATTTATTTGTTTTGCATTAACTAAAAATTTCTAAACCTACAATATTGTGTCATAAATTATTATCTTTAAATTATCTCTTTAAATTCATATAAAAATTTCTGAAAAAAAAACACTTCTGAGTTTATTTCTACATGTACATAACTACTTTTCATACTATTCTGTAAGCTAATAATATGTGGACTATATAAGTTATCTCTCTGATTACATTTTATGGCATACTAAGGCCATGTCAGTTTTTATTTGTTCTGCATTAACTTACAATTTTTAAAGCTACAATATTGTGTCATAAATAGTTATCTTTAAAATTTCCCTTTAAATTCATAAAAATAAAAGAAACACTTCTGGAGTCATTTTTTTATGAAATAAAACTACGAATCATAGAGATCATTATGGTAATCCTAAAATATATTTTCTGAATTCCAAGTAAACACATGCCGAATTTTAACTAGATATATCAAATGCAAAATTATGGTGAGTTCTGGAGTTGTTAATCACCAATATCTGTAAAAATCATGATTTCTTTCAACCAAGAAAGAATATCTATGATATAGGTGACATTTCTGCCTAAAACATCAATACATCTGTTATTCTTTTTACTGGCTTAATCACAAATAAGTCAAATATAATTATGATGTTTATTGTAGATCTTTGTTGGTTTTTTTCTTGTTAATCCTACAATGTCGTCATAATAGACTACTGAAATTTGAGGTTGGATGTTGAGCAAGCAATTTGCTATCAATTAAATCAGCTCCTATAGATGTACCAAGAGTTATTATTTATTTAAGTATAAACTGACCTTAAAATTCCTTTTGAAAAAAATTCTCTTAATCCATACTGGTCATAAAATCATTTGACATGCAAACGTTTTTTAAAATAGACATTTTGAAGAGGTAAGGCAGTTTTTATTTTATGCTTTTGTCCAACTGACAAATGGCTAGTTGCCTCATTACATGGATGGAGGATCACCAAGAAAAAAATTACAAAGATTTAAAATAGATGTTATAATGATAAGGACTAAATAATCTATATTTTAATTATCGGCAGTTTGGTAATTTTTCTTTTAATCTTTTTGCCTGATATTTACAGAATAAGACCCGCATGAGCCTAAAGTCCTGATACAGGAAAACATTAGGCAAGTGGTCACATGCCTTTGATTATGATGAGCCTAAAGTCCTGATACAGGAAAACATTAGGCAAGTGGTCACATGCCTTTGATTATGATGATGCCAATAAATAGAGTAATGGATATGTTAAAGGATCGTTTGTATCACAGTTCACCCTGAGGGACTCGCTGAGATACCGATAATAATTTCAGTCTCCACCTTTAAAACATATGTTGTGTCTCCACCTTTAAAACATATGTTGTTCTATATTTATGTATCACAGCTGTGATTTCGTTTGAATAAATGAAAAATTTTTAATGAGAATTTACTGCAATTAATACCTATCTTTGCTTTTGATAATTTAATAGTAAAAAATTATCTCGTAGGTTTAAGCAAAACAAACAAAAACATAACACTGGCCTTTATATCATACAGACATTAACTCTATGCTACCAAGTGTGTTAATTACAATGTCAGTAATATTAGATTAAAATAATAAGAACTTTTATAATTCAAGATTTGTAACTTTTACTAAGAGATCAGACTTAAGGAACATGCCAAACTTTCAGTAGTTGGTTGTGTCTAACAAGGTTACTAAAATTATTGAAGAATTTGTAAGTCTCATCCTGCAAACCTTTGGTAGATCCCATGCTGTCTCTGTACTACCAACTTTATAAAAATATCTCTTCCCTTCAGTATTAATACTGCTCATCCACTGAAAAAGTAGAAAAAAATCCATGTCCTTGTACAATTTGCATTAATATTTTTTCCCTTTATTATCCACTGCAAGATATATGCACTAATAAAATTCATATCATAAAACTGAGTTTTTAATTGGTTTGATTTACTTTATAACTAAACATACTGTGAGCAAAACTCACAAAGGATACCCCCGCTCCCCTATCACTTAAGTTGAATTATCTGCACTTGGAATAAAGCACGATGAATGATCTTCCCATATGCAAATCTACACATTGTGTCCAAGCTTCGTGTAAAGTTTCATTGAAATCCGTTGAGCAGTGTAGGAGGAGATGCGCTTACAAGCTATGTGGAAAGACCGACGGACAGACAGACAGACAGACAGGGTGATTCCTATATACCCCCAAACTATGTTTGCCGGGGGTATAATTACCAAGGCTTACAAAAAAAAGGCAGTGTGTAGAATCAGACTGTCTCTCCAAAAGCTTTAAAATCAGGTATTACATGATGATTTAATAACAAACAGAATTTGTTGGATTAAACAGTTTTGCATAACATAATCAAAATGAACATATTGTTTAATAAAAATCATATGGACTTTCACTTTTACTTTTTGCTGAGTTATTGAGTTGGGTTCTTGAACAAACAGTCTTTTGATTTGGTAAATATTGGGTTTTAAAAAAGGTAGAAATCAAATATTGACTTCAACCTACAGCCTTGGTCAATATCTATTACAGATCAGTTTGGTTAATTGTATTTTCCTGTATATCATGCTGAGGAAGTTATGACATAAACAGAACAATATCACAAACATTGAGTGCATATGTACAGGACTATAATTTCCTACCCACTATATATGTATATAATATGCATTGTTTCATATGGTTTTAATACGGTTTCTTCGACTCATTTCTATTCTGTCAAAATTTTTGAATTTTTGTCTCCCAGACCCTGTGACTTCGCTGGAATGTAAGGCATTGCACTTGCGATTCTATGATGTGTGTCAACAATAATTTGTATTTTAATTTATTTGACATGTAATATATACACTTCCTCAAATTACAATTTTTAAAATATGTTAACTCAATGATTTTCTTAGTTCTTAAATTGCAAAAGGATTTTTTTCTATGTTTTACACATAAATCAGACGTAACTGACATGAGCACTGGAAGCTGTCTGCCTAACATTAAGTCATAATGACATGAAAAAGGTGGAACTGGTCAACCGAATAGAAATGATTCAAAACAACTGTTTTAAAAACAAATTTTGAAATTAAAGTTGATTCAGTCTATGGACTAAATATTTATGGAATAAACAGTTTAGAAGAAGGTATGGTTAGAGCTGTTTTTGGCCAAATAAATGAACAATCCTTTAGCCAACATTTTCCATTTTCAAAACCTTATAAAAATCAACCCAAATACTGAAATTTCAATATTTTTGGAATTAAGCAATATTTATTATGTCATTAATTGGAGCACCTACCCCAAAGAGCAAACAGCAAAAGTCATATTCCATGAATCTAACATTTCTTCATAGGAAAGTGATAATTAAAATTGGTATCTACACATATATTTTTTCTTATATGTAGAGCAGAATCTCACTGTACACAAAGGCCCTTCTTAGTTCAAGTTCATCCGACAGCTCAGTGTAAAGTTTGGAAATAAATTCAACAAAAATCAAAACAGATCTTCAAATGAGATTAGCTATAATTGGTGTAGTCCTTAATTAATTTTGCCTTGGGTGGTTACAACTTTGGTTTTAACAAAATATTTGTGCAATCTGTCTGATACCCTCTGTGACCATGACAATAATAAGTCTTGCTTTAAATGTTTGTGTAATCTGATACTGTGAAACACTTATTATTCGTTGTGATCCAATTTTCGTGGATTTCGTGGATTGACCAATCCACAAATTTAAGAACCCAACGAAAAATAAAGTTACCAAAACCTTGAAGAATGAATAGAATTAGACTTATGGCCTCAGCAAAACCATATTCGAAATGTGTACCGTAATTACTCGACACTTCTTAAGTTTCAGAGATTATTTTAAATTTTCAAATAAACTTATTTTTCGACACTCAAGAAAGATCGCTAAAAGTGCTTAAGATCAGTATTTTGGATAATAAAAAGACCAAAGTTAGTGTTAATTGAAATTTTAAAACACATCAAACAATGGGGCCTGACATGTTAATTATCTTAATTTTATGGCTTAATCCGCTAAATTAGCCCTTTGAAGTAACAGTCAAACTACACCTGTGATTACAATCTTCTGCTTGTATGGATGACAATTGAGTTGTTATAATTATACATGTCGTACACGTTTCCGAAAAAAAAATTGATAGTAAAATAAAAACAAGTGAAACGGTCTTACCATGATTTAACAGAAATGAAATCCAAATGGAAAGGAATATATTTTTCAACGAAAACACGCGTTTACTTTATCTCACGTCATATTGAAGAAGTAAAGTAAACGACAACTTCGTCACTATATGATTTCCTATCAAACTTTGATAATTTATTCTGAAACAAAATCATATAGACTGCAAACTTAAAATTAATTTTATGAACAATTAAAAATGTGCATTAAATGTATTTCCGGATTTAATGGATCTTATCCCAAACAGTTATATTTTAGCATCGACAACAAATTTCCGGTTGACAAAAAGAACAACGAGACGAGTGAAATGGAATAATGTCTTTTAAGCTTAATTATTAAAGCAAACTAGAAAACTTGTTTCTTTCTCAATGCGAAGGCAAATAAACAAACCACAAAAGTGCAAACCATGTCAATGACTTGATCTCGCTGCTAACACACATAATAATAATCGATTGTTTAGGTCTTCACACTAATGAAGATGTCTTTCGAAACCGCTTTTTGGCCCTTTTTCAATGTTTGAAACATTTGCAAAATCCAAGAAAAATTAATGATTTAAAATTAAAAACGACGATGAATGTAATAAATCGTTAAATAAAATACTTTAAAAATTCTTTTCCACGAATTTACCAACACACGAATTTGTCTTTTCTCGCAAATCCACGAAAATTGATGTCAATGAAAATAAATGAATTCACAGTATCTTCTGTTACCATGACAATACTGAATATCAAACCTTTTCATCATTTTCCCCATTGGTATACACAGTGCCCTCTTTGGTCTCCTCAACACTCCATCCCTCTGGGATATTTGTTAAAGTTTGGTCCACATTAATTTCTGGTAAAATTCCTATGCCAGTCCTGTTTACCTTGACATCAAGCTTGGCTGCCTGTAAATATACAAATGTACATGAATATCCATTTGAGTCAGATAACCCTTTGACATTAAGCTTAGCTGCCTGTAAATATACAATTGTACATGAATCTTGATAGAAATATAGCCATTCTAGTCAGATAAACCTTTGACATCAAGCTTAGCTGCCTGTAAATATACAATCGTACATAAATCTCAATGGAAATATGAAAATGGAGAGATATGGGAATAATGTTAAAAAGACTGGATTCCAACTATATGAAAAACAGAGGGAATTTTTAAAAAATGGTGCTCTCACATGGCCTTCAACCAGGGAGGAATATATACCACTCCTCATGAAAAGCTCAAATTGCCCCCAATAAACAAAATGTGAATGTGCCAATGAATACTGCTCTTACTTGAATATTATCAAAAATTAATACAAAGAGAATTGTATGACCATAATTCATGACTAAGGACAGGCACATTAGACATTTTGTGGGGTTAAATTAGTTTTACTTTAGTGAGATCCCAAATCTTCTTGTATGATTAACCTTGACATCAAGCTTAGCTGTCTGTATATGTAAATATACACAATACAGCTGTCTGTATATATGTAAATACAACTGATCATGAATCTCCATAGAAATATATATTCATCCTTGGCATAAAATCTTAAGCTTTTTGAAAATAGATGTTTGATCCACATTGATTGTAGTAACCTGGTTATACTTATGTCTATATTAAACTGGATTCCATTCCTATAATAGTGAAATATATATGAAACAAATGTAAGTTTGGTCCACATTTATTTGGCAAAATACATTAAGCAGTATTATAAACCATCTACCTAAGCCACCTATAAATAACATATATAGTAAGTTGGAGTTTATCTTCCACCACGACTACAATGAATCTCTATCTTACTACAGTAGTCTTTATGATAAACCCTTAGACCAACGCAAGAGACGACCGTGGAAATGCTTGGGGTTGTAAAAGTAGCTTCTACAGACCAAGGGCAACAATATACATGTGGCTGCAGCTATTGCCTGCCATGTGCATGTTTACCACAGCAATTTAAATATTGAACATTTATTTTAAAAAAAGCAAAATACGAATATGCATTTGGGGTTGCAATTGCATTTCTAAAATATGGCTAATAAAGGAGTTTCCATGAATTCATTATTCTAATTGATCATCTGATGTTGTCTTCCAGGAAATTTACCAATGTTGGAACTGCCACCTAGACAACTTACTAGAAAGTTCCATTAAGGTATCTAGGATAGATTCTGAGACAAAAACTTGGACATTACTCAATAAACACAACTATTATCATATAAGCTGAGTCAGATAGAAATGGGCCTTATGTAATCAATGATTCAAATTAGGCTTAAGTTTAAGTTTTTGGTCGAAATTATTAAATATTTATGTTAACAACATTTTTGCTTTTCCATGACAAATTTTAGGGATATTACTATTGTTAAATAATTACTTGACTCAATGTCACTTAAATATGATTTTTAGTGCTTTAGATATATGATACATGTACATGAACTAAAATTGCAAAAGGCTGATTTCTATATGATGGGACTCATATATTATTAAATTCATGAAACTTCATGACAAGTTTCATTAAGGTTTCAAGTACTGTTTCTGAGAGAAAAAAACTTGGATGTAACTTTCACTATCAGGCAGATATTCTAAGTTGAAAACTGTTCACCCTGAATGACCTTCAGGTCAAGGTCATCAAAATTTTGCATCTGAAACATTTATGTTATTTCCTGAAAATCAACAGGATCTCCTGAATCGTTTTTTTAATTCCCTGTTTTCTACATAATGCAATTTCTACTGATTTTTTTTTCAGATGTCAATAGTGTGTTGGAATCAGTTTTTACAAAAGATAAAAGGGTTCTTTTATTTATCCATGTTCACCAACTTCTACAAATCTAACCCTAATATTAATCTACCCTGTCAATGAGAAAGGAAAGTATAGTTGTAAACTAAAAACATATTTTTAGGAAGTAAACATTTCAAGTATTTTTGCATGTTTTACATTAATATTTCTGTCAAGATATTTACATTATTACTGGAGTAATTGTCAGGAAAATGCACAAGGAAATTAACAATGGTATTTTTGGTTTGTTCCACCATATCCTATTGCCATATTTAATATTCAAATTTCTATGCTTTCTATCAGATAAGATGTTTCCTTTGGTATAAGTATTGCTTCCTGATCTGTTTAACATTATGGTAAACACTTAATATGATCAACCCACCATTAGACCCTTTTGCTGTGTCGCCATACATTATAGTTTCTAGGAAATTAGGATAAGATACTCCTCCATCAATGTCTGATGACCATTTTGATTAAGTTTTTTGTTTCTTTGCTTGAAATCAATGCAGTTCAATCTAATGAAGATGAATTTATGAAAGCTTGACTAATATAAAAAATAATGACAGTTAAATCTATTAGGTCTTATTGGCCAAATTTCAGTCTAACCAAATTACTGTTTTTCATATGACCTTGATCTTTGACCTTTTGACCTTAAAATCAATTACCACATACCTAGAATTTAACCTGAACAGGAGGGCTATGTTTTTTCCTAAATAAATATTTTAATTCTGAAGAAAGTGAGTAATAAAAAATAAATTCTGGTTCACAGCGTATGAAAATAAAAATTTGAAACTGATAAAAAGACACCTCCTGCTCCTGAAATTTAACTCTCTGTCATTGAGGTAAAAACTGGATGGAAGACATCCCCCTAAAATTTGGTAACTAAGGTCTCCCTAACTCCTTTTAAGTACATAATGCCACCAGTATGAATAAAAAAAACTTAAATACAGTAATAATTTGAATCTTTTTAAAGCAGCTAATCCCCTGCCTAAAGCATTGCTATAACATGCCACCCTGTTTCCCTTACTAAACAAACTTGTCAAATAAGAAGAAAAGCTCAGCATATAAGCATATTTCCTTTACACTCATTAATTTGTATTATATATTTTCTATTTCATCAACTGTGCTGATTTAGAATATCTACTGGGTATTTCTCTTAATTTTTTTGCAATTTTAAATCTGTTGGTCAAATACTGATCACAACACATGTAGTAAGAAGTAATTAACAACAACACATGCAATTAAAGGCACTTGACAGAAGTACAATTTTATCATTTTAAAGTGACCATTAGAATTGGAATTCCATTTATCTGGGAAACAAAATAATAAATAATTAGCTGTTCATCAGTCTTGCTCAACAGCTAATTAAGTGATGTTAGAATCTCCAGCTGACCTTTAACCTTTCTGATCATTGAAATGTAAGCAAAAAATAAATCTGCATATAAAAGACCATTGTAAAAATTGACAGACCCAATCTGATTAAAATCAGATCTTGCTAAAATTGTTCACTATGTCCTCAAACCAAGATTTTACAACCCTCCATTCTACTTCCTTTTCTGATGATTTTTTCTGGATCCTTGGGATTTTTCATTTGATGATTTTTCTGGATCCTCAGGATTTTTCATACGACTAATGCTTTCAACATGTTGGAAGAGATTTCATTGCCTGGCATTAAGAACATCAGCGCAGAAAGTAAAATGGAGCTTTGTCAGATATTGGTTGAGCAATTTTTACAAAGATCTGATTTTAATTAGATTGTGACTGACCATTTTCAAAATAAACAGTATTAATCTCCTATTGAGCTACATTAACTTGAAACCCAGTTAAGAATGTACAAACTATCAACTTCTTACAAAGTAGCACACATGGTTTATAAGCAAAAGCTCGCTGATCCACAAAATTAAGCATGACAAGACTTTCTTTGTCTTATATCAGTCACCAGTTTAGCATTATGTGTTATTTATTAACATTTTTCAGTTTTATACTTACCACTTTTGAACCTTGAATCTAGAGAAAGGTGAGAGACAGAGAAAACTGTTGAAATGTTAGGACAAAAATTACTGACTTAATTTGGATTAGTTACTGTTTGTTTCTGTGGGATTCAAATTTTCCACACACAAAAATGAAATGCTAGAAACCTTGTAAACTGGGATTTGAAAGGTCATGAACTTTTCAGTTTTTTTTCATTTCCACTAGGTCAACAGTGAAAATTGTTTATTCCTCTGAAGTACAAAAAAGGAGCTACAGCTTTTTTTCCAATATTTTGTGTAAATTAATGTAAATACACACAGTTAATCTCAGTATCTCAAACATCAAAAGGACCACTTAAAGCTCTTCAAACTGTTCAGTAATTGACATGATTGAGGTACAAATACCACTAATTATATAAATAGACTGTGGAATTAGGTTCAAGGTACCCAATAGGTTTCCATTTTTGTCTCTTTTCACAGGAGTTAGTGGTTAACATAAATTTCAAGGCCCATTATAGTTCTGTTTTATTTTTCGAAAAATTACAAATTACACATTGGGTCAACTTCTGTTTACCTGATAGCCAAACAGGGCTATGATGTCACAGTGACTGTAAATAAGTATTGCACCAAGGGAAGGGATTCGGGTGGTTTTCTGATAGCAGACAATGCTTTGGCTAACATTATTGAATAATTTTTATATCTAGTAAGAAACAAATAATATATATTGGACAACCTTAATTTACTGAAATATATACAAACACTATTATGTTCACATAAACTGTAATGCTGTATATATACATCTTATCCTGAACTCGGTTATGGGACATTTGGTTTCAGTGACCTACTGTCCATGAGAGGTTGCATCAAACTTATTTATAAACCAAAGGACAAGGAATGTTAAGCACCCTTTTTTGCCCACAAAAATGAATCTTGATGTAAAATACTGAATCTTCACATTTTACGACAGGTTTTAAAAATAATTTTTTTTACATCATACTGATATCACTTACACAACCAATGTCTTATTTGTTTAAAGCTAAGGAAAAAGTACAAATTTTGGAATTTTTTAATCTAAAGATTTCTGCCAACATAGACTGCCACAATTTTTTGCCGGCTGATGTATTATACAAAGATCTACATTCAGTATCAATATCATGTTGGTCTACCTTGTCAGAGATAATTATTATTATAGCCCTAAACGTACAACAAGTGTGGACACAAAATTGTCTCGCCTGTATATGTGCCTATGACCCTATAAACGTGTGGACACAATAATTTTCTAATCAAGCTATATCAGCTAGTAATAGCGCCAATAACCAATAAG
>JAULBM010104355.1:0-12509 GCA_032357055.1 Geukensia granosissima | reverse complement strand
CCCCCCCCCCCCGCAAAAATCAACAAATGTGATTCTTTTCAATCGCTGAACACATACCCGGGACCCAGTAGGACAACCACATATTCTGTATTCAGTACAGCAACCACATACCCGGTATCAAGTACAGCAACCACATACCCGGTATCAAGTACAGCAACCACATACATGGTATCAAGTACAGCAACCACATAACCAGTACCCAGTACAACCACATATCTGTACCCAGTACAACAACATTCACGTACCCAGTACAACAACCACATAACGGTACCCAGTACAGCAACCACATTCCCCGTACCAATACAACAACCGCATATTTTTATCCAGTACAACAACAACATACCCCGTATCCGGTACAACAACCGCATAATCGGTATATAGTAAAACCACCACTAACCCCGTATCCAGTGCAACAACCACATACACGGTAACCTGTACAACAAATACCCCGTATTCGGTACAACAACCATGTACTCGGTATCATGTAAAACAAATACTCCGTATTCGGTACAACAACCACATACTCAGTATCCTGTACAACAAATACCCCGTATTCGGTACAACAACCACATACCCGGTATCCAGTACAACAACTCGGTACAACAACCACATACCCGGTATCCAGTACAACAACCAGATAACCCGTACAAGAAGAAGAAGTAAACTTTTTCATCAGCAATCTTAATAAGAATAAGACTTCACGGCATCAAATGTATTCGTTCTCGAATTCATTGGTCTACGTGTATGTTCTTAACTGCGAAAATCTAATTACATTTTCAAATATTTACATAGTATTTTGATATCCGGAGAGGCAGTTAAATTTCCAAATGATAAGGTTTTGGTGCAACTTTAAATACAATAATTTTGTTTAATCGACTTTAGTGGATTAACAATTAACAGTATTTGATTTTCCGTTAACCTGTTAAACTTGACAAAGTGTGTTAATTAATAATAGCAATTAATTATGTATAGCCAAAGTCACATTCTATGAATATAATTACGGGTGTATGGATTTTGAAATAAGATTGTCATTTCATGCATGACTACACATACAAATATTTCTTCACAGCTGGACAATTTTTATCTTTTAAATGATTTTAACTTATTGATTGCTTACTTACTAAGAAAGGGGTTGAAAAAACACTTGTCCTATATTTTCGTGAACGGATTATAATTGTAAGTTTCATTGGAAACGGAACAAATGTGAGTATGTTAGCAAGTCTAATTTAAAGGAACTTCAGCGTCAGGTACAGTTTTTTTCAATATTTCGTCTCTGTTTTGTTTTCATTTATTTTGTTGTTTGAAGAAGTATTTGGTTAAATGTTATTAAATGTTGACAGATACACAAATATACAAATATAAAGAGTCGGAGTAAACTAGGTCTAAAAAAACAAGAAGTCTGAAAAGTAATAGCTGTAGAGCCACTTTTCTGTATATTTCCACTCGCATTGCCACATTGGGATTTTTAAATTCGGATTGAACTGTCCTTAAACTTTTGATTTAAGTCAAATTTATCGTTTTACCAAATAAGATATTACATAAATGGATTACTGTCCAATTTAAAATATGTTGAAACCTGTTTGACGTTTGACGGCTCCGCACCCAGCTAAAAAAACCATAATTAAAAACATACTTCACAACATAGCCTCCAACAACGAATAAAACGACAAAAAGGGAAAATATACGCAGAATGGGTTGGGATTTAACTAGTTTTCGGATACCCAAAACATAATAAACCTTTCATTCGTCATTAAGGGAGAACGGCATCAGAAAACCAACACGTTATCGAAATGGACAGGAATAGCAGAGGATTTAAATACATCTCTTTTTTTCTGCGACTTTTGTCGGAAAGCGCCACGAGTATTCTTCGCAATATGAAAACAAAAATTGACTGTGACCTAGTGGCATATTATTATACTGTTTAACCTAGAAGAACATGACCTTAATCCAAGCTTTCTTGTAAAACTTGATCCTCATTGTTTGATTAAATCTTGGGTATTAATGTACACGTAATGCAACTTTTAGTCGCGTCACCTTAAAATGTCACTTGCCACAGTATTTCACCAGCAGGATAAATTTTTGTGAACTGTTTCTAGGAATTAGAGCACAGTTCGTCTGTTTTCAAATATACCGCATAAAGAAGTGAAACCAGCATGAAATTGGCGTTTGAATGCCGTTTATACACATTTGACTCAGTTTTGTATCGTTTTTGCCGAAATTTTACTGGAAAGACCTTTACAAGCCTAAGTCGAATTTCTATTGAAAGGAAAAACGTTTGTAATTAGTTTTTGTTTATTTGTTTGTTTAGGAATAGTTTATTTTGGTTGTGATTGTCATGCGTCTGCAAATTTTGAAAAAAAAAATATGTACAATTTCTGATAATGAATCAAATATGATTCATACATTGGTGCTCTAAAACCTTTATTACAATTTTGCACAAATCTTTTGTTTTTATGAAATTTTGACTTAAATCAAAAATTTAAGGACAGTTCAATCCGAATCATTTAAAAATCCCAATGTGGCAATGCGAGTGGAAATATACAGAAAAGTGGCTCTACAGCTATTACTTTTCAGACTTCTTGTTTTTTTTAGAGCTAGTTTACTCCGACTCTTTATATGTACAGAACTGTTGGGATCATATGTAAGACACAAAAATTAAATTTTGTCTAAATTTTATCAAAAATTTAATACGAAGTTGCAATTTGAAGCAATAAAGCATTGCATGTATATAAGTTAACAATATCGTTTTACCAAATAAGATATTACATAAACGGATTACTGTCCAATTTAAAATATGTTGAAACCTGTTTGATATGGTCTGACAGATTTTAAAATGGCAATAGCAAGCAATTCACTTTTTAAACTACAAAATGATGTTCGATTTTATACAGGTATTAAAATTAATTGTAATTGCTAGGGAGTTATTAGATTATTTTAACAAAGGACTTTTTAAAGAAAATGTGTCTGTAAATTTGACAGAAACTTTAATAAAATGTAGAAAATGTAGGCGTACAGTGATAAACATTTTACTTATATGGGTAAAAATCACAGTCGTGTCATTATGTGAGGTCATACAGTTCAGTTTGTTATGTATTGGACATAAAAATAAAATGATATGGAGTAAATGTCAGAGAGACAGCACCCTAACCACAAAAAAAAAAAAAAAAAAAAAAAACTGAGGGAAGTCTCCAAAAGGTCTTCAAAAAGTTTGCAGTACCATTCCCTGTCGCCCCAAATAAAAAAAAAACGCGTAACCGTAAAATAATACTGCTCTTATCTCAATATTATCAAAAACATGTAATAAAATATATCACACAAAGACAAACCTATGACCAAAATTCCTGACTTTGGACAGGTACATGAGGCAAGTGGTGGTGTTAAACTAGTTAAGTGGAATCCCAATCCTCCTCCAACGTGTGGGCTAAGGACGAAATAAAAAAATCAGTAACAGACGAACTGTAAAAATAACAGACGAACGTTAAAATTCAAACAAATTCACCCAATTAAAGTCCTGATTCTGCATCGGATCATGAGTATATGTTATCGTCTATGCACATATTCAGATTTGACCGTGCCAAATAGAAGAAATCTGGACGAAGATACTTTTTACCAGGATGGGGCTGGGATTCTTAAAAAAAGTTTTCTTACCCCTAGTTTGGTAATGAAATATAATCTTACTCGAACTTGGCCAGAACAAACATTTTCTGGCTCACTTTACCAATTTGGAAAAATTACAACTCATTATTAATATAGCATTGTGTATATATTAAAACTGGTAGGCAAAGCGGACCAGCAAATAATTGCACCCAAACTAATCATATGGTCAGGGTAAAAATTCCGAGAAATTAAGTGACTTCGCCGATCAAAGTTAAATAACCTTTTAATCGAACCGTCAAAGGTAATACACAAGGAAATGTGAAAATAACACTTATTTTGTTGAAAATTTTCTAATGCAATTTACTGACCGACGTATCGTTATCGCTGTATATAGACAGGTTGGTTTCTGCACGAAATCAACTTTTGTTCTAGTTAACCAATTATTTCGGACGTTGATTTTTGGTACTAGATTTAAGGCTTCCGGGTTGGTATTGACTCCCAAACCGTTTTGAAGTGGGCACTTATTATTTAATGACAACACTTAATAAAAATTAATTTTTGCCTTTAGTTTTTCATGACTGGAATTCTCTTCCTGATGAAATCAAATTTAATCCGTCGAAAAACGCTTTGAAATTTTATTTGAATTCAAGAAAGAAAAAAATCCGAATTACAACTCAGGTTCCATTCATTTCATGCCAGGCCCAGGTTAAACTGCAGCAACTTAAACGAACACTTGTTCGCAAAAAAATTAACAGCCTCTAAATTTTGCCTCGGTGAAAAATTTAAAAACACGAGACACTTTCTGTTAGAGTGTAAAAATTATAGTAACATTCGAGAGCAAACTATTGATACTTTGGGAAGGAATATTACTATAAAAACATTATTATAAGGAAAACAAATTTCATGAAAACGAAAATATCCTCAAAGTTGTTCAAACCTTTATCATCGATTCAGGGAGGTTTGGTCTGTAACCAACTTTATAACTATATTTATCTTTATTTCGATTTATCAGAACATGCACTCTCTTTTTCATTTCCTACCAACTGACCAGATCGTAATGTATGTTACCTATAATAATATGTTATTGTTTGTATTTTATGTTGCAAACATGTTCATAACAACATTATACTTGCTACTGTACTTGCTATTCTTTACGTTTCGGGAGACGGATTTATATAATTTTCCAAACAAACTTGAACTAAACAAATGTCAATTATCTTATTTTTATTCGATTTTTATTGTGTGTTTTTCTTCTTTATTTTCCATGAGACGGCAAACTAATAATTTGTTTTATTTTGATGATTTTTTTAAATGATTTTCTATTTGGGGAAATACATCTAAAGATATACTCCATTCATTTTTATATCATTTACAGACAAAGTCGTTAAAGGGACCAAAAATGCAATTTTACAGGAGATGAGAAACCTTATTTTTATCAATTTTTATTGTTGTTGTTTGTTTTTTTTTTCATTTGATATGTCTCATTGAAAGCTTTTAGCTGAAGGCCTTGGTTTTCTTTAACTCAAACTTTTTTCGAGATATTAAGAATGTTCGCTGTCCATGTTTACCAATATTGATAAGATTTTCTAACTCCTCTAGTTTTTCTATCCATTTATAGCATTAATGTGTTTTGCACAGTAACCCTCACTTTTCTTTTCGTAATTTCGTTCAACACACTTAAAAATGCCGTCTGAAAAGTTTCTATGAAATTCTTGTTACCTCGTCACATAATCTATTAAGGTAAAACCTATGAAAAATCCAGAGAAATCCTTTCCCCGCCAAATTTTCAAAGCTTATATCTAAAAAACGAGCACACTTTTTTGTTTGTTTGTTTGTGAAAGATCTTAAAATCAATCTTAAGCTTTTGAAAATCTTGTTATTTATAATATCAGCTGCGAACATCCTTAAGAGTCAAAGAGACCAAAAAAATGCAATATCGCATGATATAGATTTTTTACATTTACTAAATCTGATTCTTGTGGGTTTTATTTTACATGATTAGTTGTAGGAAATTGATTCATCTCAGAGAGGGCATTCAGAAGCAGGAAAACAGATTTTTCTCCACTCCTTCCAATTTCGAGATTTAAGGAGTCAATTTGGCCGAAAAAAAGGCAATTCCGCGATTTTATTTTTTATCCGATTTTAGTGGGGTTTGTTTAGAATGATTCGTTGTAAGAAATGGAACAAAAGCCACAGCAAACATTTTAATATTGTTACACTTTTTTTATATTAAAGGGGCCTTAATTTTTTAATGAATTACTGGTAATTTGAGGCAAATTCATACCTTAATACTGAAAAAGTCGGTATCCTATGTTCTCAATTCTTTTTAAGTAAAAAGACCATTTTGTGATATTGTTAAGTATCTTATGTTCCCTTAATATTACGTCGCTTAGATGCCCTTCTGAATTGCAAGGCGCCCTTTTAAAAGCTTTTTAATTCCAAACACCATGTCAGTTTTTAACTGGGAGAAACAATTAGAGTAATAATTTTTAAATCATACAACTTTCTATGAACATATCATTCGAGGCAGTTCAGGCTGCCGTTTAATAAAACGATCGCTTAACGTGCTCGTAAGCCATAGAATTTGAATGGAATGACGTGCACGCTAAATTAGCGATTGTTTTCTGAATCGGTGGCCAGAACGGCCTTGCGACATAACGGTCTTGTTCTTTAAGTCAGCAGAAAAAGACATCAAACTGGAAAGTGATTAAATATTGATTTACAAAATTCCAACGTCAATAAGTCATGTGCCCTGATTATTTTTGAGATAGCTATCCAAACAGTGCAAAAAACCCAAACATTTACAGTTCACCGTCAGGTCTTGAACCAAGAGCAAAGTTCAACATAATAAAATGTACCAATGACGCTTACATGTAAAACGAGTAGCATGAAACACAAAAAAACAGTTAATCAAAGTATCAATATCAATAAAAAAAATTAAAGCATTGTACAACTGCCAAATTAAACTATCAACGGCACGGAAGACAAATATGTAACAAAGTTTTCACTATAATTTAGTTTTAATGTAGCTTATAAAAAAGATGGTGGTTACGAACTCAAGAAATCGGCATAAGGCTGACTACTCGAATATACAAAACAAACAGTATTTTTATTAAAATGTTAGATCTAACATAAAATGTAACACAAGAATCCTGTCGGGTGTGAAGCCGTGCGTGCTGTAGTCAGTTTATTCATATTTCATTTGATAAACACCATTTGGGAAGCATGTTTAATTTACTTTATTGTACAATTTCAATTTAATATTTTTGGTTTGTTTTACCTTTGAGTTGTGTATATTTTTTTTAACTTTTTTCATTTTTGTCATTTCTCTTCCTTTAAATAATGGATTTTGCCGCCTATCAACTTCATTTGCCAACTAAATTTGGTCAATTCAACAAGAAAATCCATTTACACATCTTCAAAATGTCAGCATTTCACATTGTATGTAAAAAAATATACTAAATTCGACTTCTTCAAGCCTACTCAAACCAGTCTAAGTAAAAAATAACTTATATTTGCAAGTTATAACCCAACAATTAGGCAATTCTTAGTATAGTTGCATTTGAGTAGACCGCATGTATGAGTGCGCCTTTTATCCTTTAGGTAACTGACTAGCCTGAAAATGGATAAACTCACAACTTTATTTTTTAACGTTTCTTTAAAAATCGCGCATTTAATGGTGAGAGCCTTAGAAATGTCCGGACAGAATAAACATTTGACCTCATAGTTAAGGACGTATGATTAAGAATGTAAAACCAAATTTGTAATGTTATTTTATGCAAAGAAATTCACCAACTTCATGTTGATCTGAAATGGACTTTGGTCTTCCCAATGTCGTGAAAGTCTTTGTAAAGGTATACACGTATATCACCACGAATTGAGTCATGACATATCAAAAGTTCAACTATGAAGTATGGTGTGTTACATATCGTTGGAATTCTATACGCCCTGCAGTTAAGGGTTCGGATTTTCTCAGCTAAAATTTTCCCATCACCCATCAATGTTATTTATCGAACATAACGCAACCATATATATTTTTTTTATTTAATCTTAAATCATCTGTCATTAAAAATTATCAAATGTAAAATTTATCATGTCTTGTTACCCGAAAACATCGATTGTACGCACAAATGAGGCGGATTTACATGCAAAAAATAAATTACCACCTTAGGGGGAAACTACAGCATAAGCTGTCGCAAAAAAATAGAATTCAAACGATATATAATATGATATACTTCATCGTTAAACTTTCGTTACAGTTTTTTTCTTTTATTGTGGCGTATTTAGTTTTGTGTACTCTTAGATCTAATAATTTAAAACTACGTCTTAACTTATAAAATGTGGCGTTGACGGCCACATTCAACTTGAAATGTTTATACAAGTTTTTAAAATACAAAAGATCAGCTCTCTTTTTTCATTTCATACGAAGCGTCATGGCAATTATACAGAATGAATGCGTATATTTGTAATAAGAATTAATTTAATCTTCTTCAATGACGGTAAACTAATCCTTATACTGACATTAATTTGTTTAATATGAAAACAAATTCGAAAATGGCAGACTCTAATTTTGTATTTTGTGAATTTTCGGTAAGTTTTTTGGCATCCTTCTGCATACATTTTCATAAATGCATATTCTGCTTTTCATTAAGATGCAAAGCTAATAAATCACAATTATGAATATGACTGTATTACGTAAAACCCTTGGTAACCGTTACTATGCACCACTGTACTTAAAATCAGTGTCTTGTAAGGGGACGACCAAATTTATTTTCAGATGTTGCAAAACACAGTAATTGTTTCCACAGCACACAGGGTCTGAATTATATTTATTTAGCATTTAGATTTACTTAAACCTCTTGCAATGACTAATTATGTATATCCGAATCTTCCTTCTCACCAACATACGAAAATCAAATGGTCGTCCCCTTAACATTTGCTTATAACACCAGCTTTATTATAAAAAATTTCGCAATTTTTAGTAAAAATACTTGAATTTCAGTCGTCATCTTGGGAAGCACATCCATACTATAAATGTATTTAAAGGACGTAAGTGTCTTTTTGGGACTCCAAAATATACCATGTTATTTCGCGAGATTTTCCACCGAGATTCCGGAATAAGACGTCCTCTTACCCATTCTCAGATTTACATACAATTATTTTAAGGAATCTCAAGCCCTCTTTGTACTCCTCAAGTGAGAAGTCAAAATTGAGTGAAAATGCGGTAAGTTTATTTTTCACTACATTTTGACTTCCCTATTTTTGAGAGTACAAAGAGGAATTGAGATCTCCTAAAATATAGCACAGACATGCCGTTCCATAACAGAATAATATTTTAAACTGCTAAATTTCATTTATTTCTTACAGATTTGTAATAAAGGACGGACTTAATTATGTCGGAATTAAAACCATCATCACCACTTCAGAGTGACGGGAAGGGCGAACAAAATAAAACAGATACCGAAACAACAGTGGCAAAAAGTAGTGAAGGGGGAATAAATAACACAATTACTTCTACATCAACAGATATTGATTCGAAAACTGAAGTCAGAAGCGATACTCAAAGATCAAATAGCCCTCAAAATGAAACAAGAAACGCGAATCAGACAAAGCCAAATAGTCCCATCATAAATGAGAGAGAACGAACCGAAAGAGTGTCCCATCACTCAGGAAACACAGAGAGGAACAACGATACTGAAACAGATATTGGACATCTAGAAATCAAACAAAACAATCCAAACAAGTGGACAGACGACGAAACTGTTTCTACACATAAATTTAAAAACAAAGACGAGGAAGAAAATATACATGGGAATGAGACCGCACGATCCAAAGGCAGAAAAACTGCCAGCTCAACACCCAGGAAGGAAAATGATAGAAATGATGTACTAGATTCTATAACATCTAAACTCAAACCGGAAGGAGACAACGAAAAGAAAGATGTGAACACACAGAAAAAAGAGGAAACTAAGGAAGGAGTCCCTAGGCAATCAAAAGCTTCAAATAAATTCATCAACGGAAAACATCCAAAAGGGGACGATTCCAACGAAAGAAATTCAACTCATACTAAACACAACGACAATGAGAAATCTTGTGATACAGGAGCAGTAAAACATAGCGATTGTGACACGTCTGATAAATTCAGTGATAGCGATACTACAGGTGGCAAATCGTCATTAAGTAACCATACCATTCCCAAGAGAAAGACGCAAAAGAAGCCCAAAAACAGTTCTACATCGCCCCGAATTACAAAATCAAATAAAAGCATATTAAAAACAGAGGTAACAAGCAAAGAAAAACCACTGTCTTTCATGGCTTCTTTGGTGAACGATGGAACGATATATCGCCAACCGACAACACGTGGTAGCGGTGATAGAAATGTTGTAACTTTACCTGCTCTCAATTCACATTACGAAATAAACAAGGTTTACGTGGATGATACCGAAAAATTGGTCAACAAGTATCCAAAACGGGACAAAGATTTTAAATTGGAATTTGTTTATGAACTGAAGCCTAAATATCCGTCCTGGTATTCACCGCAGAAAAAAATGAGTCGCCGCGAAAAGAAAATACACAGTGAAATAAGTGGAATTTATGCCGACTATCAAAAACAAGATGAGCGCTGCTTGACTAATATTAAGAAAATGGATGAACGACGAAAACAAATTGAAAAAATAAAGGAACAAGAGCGCAAAGAAAAAAGAAGCAAAAAACTCGAAGAAACTTTAACACAGTATGAGCAGTTAAAGGAAGTAAGAGAGAAGTTTGAAATCCTCACATGGTATCGTAATCAAACGCAATACATTACCCCGCGTGTTTTAGAACATGAAAAATTAAGCAGACATGAGTATGGACTTCCAGAGTCTTTGAATGAATACGAAAAACAAATAAAAAATCTAAGGCGCAAAAATAAAAAACGACACAAAACAGCAAATATGAGAATAAAAAGTCAGTAATCTGACTTTACAAGTGCTACAAGTTAAAATATTCAAACAAGATCATCCATATATATCTGTTTTCGCTTTTTCAAATTGTTTATTCTGACGATTAATTGTGCAATACACCTCGTGGCACTAAGTTGTATGTAATAAAAATTCACACATTGTTTTATGCAGAGTTTGAGTATGTTAATTTTACCACCGTGCATATGAATAATGAAAGACACTAAATAATGCCGTGTAAGAACCATGCAAAGTAAATTCTTGGCGGATTGGCACTTGATTTCACCGAACTATAGGAAAAATAATGGTATTTTGTCCCTTTTTAAAAGTAACGCTTAAAACAGAAATCATGCTGCTGCATCCACCATCTACTACCCGCGTTTATTTTGATATAAAAATAGGAGATATGGCATGATTGTTCAGTAGACAGCCATCCACCAAATGACAGTTGAAATTAAACTTCTACAGGTCCCATTACGGCATTCAACAATGAACCGGAGTCCATACTATAACGGATGCTGTAAAAGGCTCTCAAAATACAAAATGTGAAACTTCGTAAAACGCTACAATCGATCTTATAGATTGAAAAATGGTAAACGAATAACAATAAATGAATATAAACAACGACAACCAATGAAATACAGTAACGTTACTGGCTTGGGACAGGCACATTAAGTATGTGCCGGAGTTAAACCAGTTTGTGAGCGCCCAACCCTCTCCCTAACCTGGAACAGTGGTGTGACAAAACAGCAATAAAACACACGATGAAAATCGATTGAAATGAATTTAACACTTGAGATCGCTATTAAAAACCAACAACAAATACAATTAAAACTCGATTAATACATGATACAACAAAAGTATCGACCTCGACAAAGGCTCTCAAAATGTCATTGTTGCTGTATGCTAGTTCAAAACCCAAATGCAACCGATAAAAACACGTCCAATTGGATTTAGTGTTCAAACATCATTTAAAGTCAAAGAAAACATGGGAATGTGCAAATGCCAATATAAAAATATATAGACAAGAATAAGAAAATGTTACAACAAATATAAACTGTAATAGTTCAGTATTAAGCTTTTTTACAAGGAAGTCAATATTAGTAACAATAAAAACCATTTTTAAAGATTTAATAATAATGCTGTGACGATGTCCTTTACAGATAAGTTTATTAAGATGAATTTTAAGACCATGTAGATTTAGTTTAAATTTTCGAGCTTTACTTGCCACGTTTCTGTAAAAAGTTGGATGTGATATCCCGTATTTCATCAGATGATTGCAAGTACATCCAAATTTTGATGCTATATATTTATATTTATAAACATTGTGGTTAGGAAAATTTACATTAACATAAAAATAAAGTCTTAAAACGCCATAAAAGACTAAGAAGATTGCTACATGAATATTTTTCAAAAGATAACAGATATTATACTCTCCCCGGAAATTTACCAAATTTTTGAAATGTAGATAGGAATGTATCTGATCTTCTTCATGTGATTTTGTATGGTATCTAGGTACTTTTACATAAAGATAACAGGTCTACATAAAGATAACAGGTCAGAGATTCTTCCAAAAAATTTATCACATTTGGAACTGAAACATTTTTAAACTGAAGATATGATTGTTTCTGATCTTCTGATACTTTTCCAAAAGATTTCAGGTCTAAGGGTCTTCCAGGGTATTAAACAGAGTTGGCATTGTCTTATTTTTAAATCTAAAGACCGCATACGATTAAAATTGGCATTCTGATTTCGTTATCAATAGTTGCTAGGTGATTTTCTAAAAGACAACGGGTCTGAGAATTTTCAACTGCTTCTCTTTGAGGCCCTAAAATACATGATACCCTCTTTGAAACAGTTTTCCCTAAGAGCCACGTACACATTCCTTAGAGGTATAATGGAGAAAAAACACTAATTCATTTCTTTAACATTTTCAACTAAAATCGAGAATATTAAAATTCGTCTAGCTCT
>JAULBM010104247.1:0-19021 GCA_032357055.1 Geukensia granosissima | reverse complement strand
ATAAAATTAAAAGCCTGCCTTCAAAAATGTAGGAGGAGTTCACGTCACAAGAAAGTGTGACGGACGGACGGACGGACGGACGGACAGACGGACAGACGGGGGTAACGACAATATCCCCGAACTTTCATTCGAAAGTGAGAGGATAAAAATTAACAAGGTGACACCAGTTTTGAGGATAATGTGAGTTAAAATGATCTTTTATCCAGTCATATCACTGTATCCAGCATTTTACTGTGTCCAGCTCTATACTGTATCCAACATAATACTGTGTCCAGCACATTATTAAGTCCAAAAAATACTGTGTCCAGAACATTATTAAATCCAACAAAATACTGTGTCCATACTTACCCAAATGTTCAATTGTTCACCTTTCACATGTCAAAATGCTGCGGTCGAATCATGTTGCGCTTGCGAAGCATCTAAGTTTATACTGGAAAAAATTTAAGATTCTTAACGGTACCCGAAATTTCAGAATCTTTTGTACCTCTTAAACTTACAGCACGTAAAAATGCTCCATACCTTCACATGATGTGATCCCGTGTCTGAGTTTTCGTAAGAAAACTGCCTTGGATATCTTGGCGGAACCAGTCCTTGATTAAATGTTAATGAGTGTCGAAAACATTTATGCAGAGGAATTGTTCCGCCGATTCTATTACACCTTCTGCAACTGCCCGTCTTGAGTTCTACAAGAGAGATTTTTTTAATCAGGACATATCAGGAGAAGATATCTAGAGCCCGAACATCCTTTATAATCAGATTGGTGATAGATTCAGAATGCCGATGGTCAGTGGATATCATTTTGAACAAAACCCATCTCTTCCCGAGAACTATTGAGATGCGGAAGCAAGAACCGTTGAAGATTGAGCTTTAAATGTAAAAACAAAACTGTTTTAAAGCGTAACGATCTTTGTAATTGTAGTTGAGGGTGAAAGAACGAATAAAGCAATGAGAATCGCATTAAAGGGAAAAACTGACGCAAAACTTCCTATGCTTCTAAGGCTACTGATGAGAGGTTACTCCTTGAAATATATAAATAGCACACCTAAATTTTCTAGATTTTTTTACCATTGGTAATTTTGTATTGAGATAGCAAATCTATATGTAATGTGGACAATTGGAATTTTTGTTGTCATTGCATTTTGTGGATAATCGTTGATTAGACCAGTTTTCATTTCCCATGTAGTTAAATGCTTAAAACGAACACATTGTGTAGATGTTGCTTGATTTGCTTTCATATCTTATGAAGGATCAATCTATTGCATTAAAATTCCGCAATTTTCCAAATAAATGGACACCCCTTTTTAAGTTTAAATGTGTTTTCCGCCAGCTTGAAAAATACTTTAGGTAGACATTTTTGAACGTGTTTTCATATGAAAAAGTGTTGGGTCATAATGCTTTTATATGTACCTCAACTTCGTCGATCGCAAAATTTCAAGCTTTTAGAGAAACGTGAAAAATATGGCTTTTTTGGTAAAATGTTCGCCATTTGTAATTATACCGGAAGTAGACATTTTTCTTCATGTTTCCATATAAAAATTTTATAAATGAATATCAAAAAAATTGTATGGTTTTAGACAAATAAAATCTATTTGACTATTTTGGCACCATTCTGTAATGCTTTCCACATCTTGAGTTATGCCGGAAGGAGACATTTTTATAGCTGATTCCATATAAAAAATGTTTATTGTATTTATATTTAATTTTATGTAACACATCACGAATTTAGACAAAAATAAACAATTTGACAATCTCTCTTGTAACATTGTACAGCTCTTTTAATGCTCGTTAAACCTGATAATAGGATGTGAGTGTTGGTTTCTATATGATTGAAGAACGTATAGCAAATTTGAAAAAAAATGCGTAGTTTGATATATTCTTAAATTCATTAACCTAGGTCGTGTACTGTTATTGGATTTCTTCCATTTAATGGACTGGTTATTGCTTGTAAGTCTATTGATCAAAATTTTTGTGGCACAGCTTTCATTCTTTTGCAGGTTTGCATTATTTTTATTTCTAAATGGCAAAATTCTTGCTATATTCAAATTGGAATTTATTAAAGGAATTAAATAACCTATTTTATGAAGAAAATTTATAATCATAACGTGCAAATTTTGGAATCTAACCCAAAGTACTCCTACTTTAACTACAAACCCAAAGTTCTCTCCGCTCGGCGATGTGATTTACTTTTAACGCCCCCTGAAATCAACATGCATGTGCTTTGAAGCCTACAATGAACTCAAATTGAAAACTTTGGTATAATGTATAATGATTTTGGGTTCGTCAGAAATGAAATAAGGGATTCAATGATTCATCAGTTTTGATTAATTGCATTTTGTTTCACGTCTAGTGGCAAATGTGCCATACATTTTCAGGACGAGAGCATGTTAAGGAATGATAATGATAAATGAAGCCTGCTTTGTACTAGACCACCGACACGCTGATCCAGATTTTTAACGTGGTACCTCATGAAAGCAACGATCCACAGGAAGACACGCATAATGAGGCAATATGTCTTTCCTCTTACTTCTAAATGCTGTGTGCGAAGCAAAGAAGCAGCAAATACCATGTGAGCTATTGCCGTAACTTTGCGTCCATCGTCGTCGTGGTCGTCGTTAACTTTTAGAAAATAACCTTCTCCTCCGAAAATACTGAATGGATTTACATGAAATTTTGTATGATTGTTCCTTAGAGTACTCTGCACAAAGTTTATGCTTCGATTTTTGATCCGTTGAAAAACATTGCTGCTGCTACTTAAAATAGAACAAAGTGGTTAGACCAAAGATTTACACATATATCTCAAAAACCGTTCTTTTTAGCCAAATTCTGACAAAGTATAAAAGTGTTCAGCATAATAAAATCTATCTGTGGTGAAATTTTTGTGTAAATCCATAACCCTTATACGATTTTTGACCATTTTTAGACGCTTTTATAGCTTACTTGGAAGTAGGTTTTAAAAATCTTTCCTCTGAAACTACTGAATGGATTTAGATGAAACTTTGTGTGATTGTTCCTTAGAATATTTTGCTCAATGTTTATGCTTCGATTTTTGATCCGTTGAAAAACATGGCTGCTGTTCTTAAAATAGAACATAAGGGTCTGACCAAAGATTTTCACAAATATATCAAACACCGTAAATTTTAGCCGAAGTCCGACGTAGGGTAAAAGTGTTCCGCATGACAAAATCTATCTGTGATGAAATTAAAAAAAAAATTCCTTAACTCTTGTTGGAGTTATTGACCTTTTCTGGACATTTTTAGATTATTTTGAAGTGAAGTATAAAAATCGTCTCCTCTGAATCTACTAAATGGATTTAGATGTAACTGTGTATGATTGTTTCTTTGGGTATCTACAAGTTTAAATACAAGGCTGTTTGAGACAGGTGAGTGATTACAGTCTCCTAGGAGCCTCTAGTAATTTCTTTAGTTCAACCCGGCAGATGGTCGAACCTACGATCTTTCCCACTCGAGGCGAGCACGCTTACCATTACACCACCGCGGCGGTCTCATTAGTTTCATTGCCTTTAAAAAGCTTATACCGCACCACATTTTTAAAAGTCACAGATGCGCTTCACACAAATAATTTTGCGTTCGATCAACTTTTTTATAACCCTATGAAACTACAAAAATATCATTCAATTCTTAAAATTTCATTTCTGACCACCCTGAAAGCAGAACTACGCTAGAATTATAAGCTTAAATGAATGAAACGTTGCCATTATAAGTATAAAACGTTACCAACAATGTTTCTATAGAAGCAAGCTTTATCTTAGATTAAGTGCTTCATTAGGTAATGAGACATCAAATTTCAAGTCATGTGACTACATGAAATCCAATCAAAATGCTAATATTTAATGGAACGCAAACAAATGTAATTTGACCTTACTAATAGTTTAAAATTATACCAAAGTTATTAAGAAATATACTTTTTAACATTTTACAGCTTGCATAAGTTTGTGGTTATTTGTCCATTATTGAAGGTATTAGGATAACTTGTAGATAACTCCCTATATATATATACAAAAGGGGAAGTATGATGTAATGCCCTAGCTCCCTCCTCTCTATATACACAATAGGGGAAATATGAAGTATACGATAAACTGCACAATAATTTTGAATAATGTTTAAATTTGCATACATGTATAGTTAAGATACCACTCATAAAAAATCAAATTTTTCTTAAATATTATCTTATTTCTGTTTGTCATTAACTGTTTCCAAAAGTTTACACTGGCTTGATACTAATTAACACTTCTTTATATTTTACTGTTGCAATACTAAGTAAACATAAATATGTGTTTTGAGAAAATATAAGGAGGTATCAAAATTACCGAAAAAATCTGTTAGATGAATGGATTCTTCATACCTTAACCAAAATCTCTGGTTAAAGTTATGACATCACTCTGACGTCAACATATTAGAACCACAGATTTCAGTGAAATTTATAATTCACTTAATGACTTCTGGTATTTAGCCTAATCTGTCCTGATGACGTTTATAACATAATTATAACGTCAACTGAGTAACCATATTTTAGAACTATTACGACTGGAGACGTTAGTAAAGTTGGATACAAAACAATTTAAGAATTTAAGAATTAGGTCACAATAGCCTCTAAAAGCACTCAATCTCTTTACAATTGTTTGCATTTATATATTTTATATATGGAAATTGCTACTTTTAAACTGAGGAAAACTTATTAAAAAATGAAACATTATACCTTCGATTTCTACTATAATCTTCTGTGTCCACACTAACAGTAATAGTAGTTTAACATTGGATACTATGGGAATTTACATTTTGTTCAACTCATCTGAAACCTCTTAGTCAATATTAACCAAACTGTTGTGGAATGGTCCTTAGAAGGGACTCTTTAAGAATTGTGTTCGGTTTTGCGAAGCGCCATCTAACATGGTCGTCATGGTTCGGCATGGTTAAACATTGGACACTATGGGAATTTTACAATTTGGTCACCTCTGAGAACCCAATTTTAACCAAACCTTGGTGGAATGGTCCTCAGATGATCCTCTTAATTTTCGATTCATGCGATAGTAATGATAACTTTAGTTTCCACACTAATATTAAGGGCGAAAGTGATTATACATTAAGTTTCGACAATAATATTAAGGGCAATAGTGATTTGAGCTTCAGTGTCAACTTTACTATTATTCTTTTACTTTTGTTCTTAGAAAAAACTTCACCTCAAAACTGAACCAAACCGAATATTTTTCGAAGACACATAACAGGGAAGCAAAAAGTAGATTCTCGAGGAAGTCTATTTTTTCATTTGTGAATATTGCTGTGATGCTTTTGGTCTTTCCGTCAGCGATAAATTGCAGCGGTAAGTACCCGATTCATTCTGTTTTACAATTTTGATAGTGATTGTATACTTTGTTAATTAATGTGATATACAGTCTTTAAATATTTTTTATTACAATTTCTGGTATAAATACGCAACTAGAGGTTCAAGAGCTTCGGAACATCATAGGCCATCAGTCGTGTTCATACTGAGCTAAGTTCAGTGTAGTGTTGGTGTACTCGAAACGTAAACAAGACAAGTACGCGTTCCCATTCATAAAATTACCTGCATATATGTTGTGGAAAACATGTTTTCGTTACATCGAATCAATAGCTAATGTAGTCCTTGTGTGGGTAATTTAAAATATAGTCATCGTTCAGAAGTTGTTTTTTTAATAAAATCATATTGCTCGTATACTAATCAGTGAAAAAGTTTTTGTTTCGTTCTATATAGTTTTTCTTGAAAAAAAAAAACAGCAAATAAATTATTTATAGTCCAGTGTATAATAACCATATGAGAGATCAGAAGTGCAAAGAGACAAGACAAGTGGGATCAGGTGTCCTGTTGTAATTATAATACATGTCAAAGGAAAAACTAAAAAAAATTTATATGAAAAATGTAAATGAACACTATAAGTTTTACTATATTTCTGTTATACAAAAATCACAATATCCAACAAAAGCATACAACTTAATTAAACCCCATCCCCTCGACTGCGCACGGGATATTTGGTTTTTAAGCTAGCAGCTAAAAAATCTACTGTTGGTGGAACAGGATGCATAAATGATCAACCATTCAAAAGTAGCCGAGGTTAAGAAATTGATTGTTCGGTTTTTCTGCCAGGATGTAAATTCTCTCTTTCAACCTGCGTTCGTTGGTTGGACAGGTTGCTTAGATTCTTGATCAATGTTCTTCGGCGGATGGTACTAGTCGGTCTCGCGTGTGGAGAAATGCCACTATCTAGGTATGTTTATGAACCCGCTGCAACAACTTGTTTTTGAGGTTCGTTGGTTGCCAGTTGTCATCGCTAAATTTCCAACCAAACTCACCATTACTCGATTTTGTTCCAAAGAATCAATCTTTTCCTTTAAAAAGGTGACATTAAGTTGATATTGCTGAATCTAGTAAAACACAACTCAAGTAAATATAAAATTATCAATCTGTGAATCTGGTTGGTAAGATATTACTTAAGACAAAGGAATTAAGGATACAGTCTCATAGTCAAAGAAGAGTTAAAAAACCTAGTTTCGACCTCAATTGTTTAATTTTTAATCTGTTGGTTTAAATGTAGATATTGTACTTCATACTAAGTGACTTTATTTTTTTATCTCGGATAAATATGTCTTGAACAAATGCATGTGTAACAAGATCACTTGACATTAAGAAAGCAATTAAAGTTTGAAAATTATGATCAAATGCATGCAATCAATTGTTATTTCCGATAGTGTTAAAAATGAAATCAAAATTAATAGGATTAATATTTTTCACATTTGCCGCAAAGGACATATTTGTTATTTATTTTTGGAAATTGCTTAACCAAGTGCTTTAAAAAATTATGTATTAATTTAGAAAACCATTTGTTGTTGCTGACTAATTTCCCTTTAGACACAGTAATTATTCAGTTTTTGTATGATATATACTAGAATTTGTACCAGTGTGCTAATGACTTGGAGTGAAGAAACTCAAGAAAAGATAAAATACAAAATAACCAATAATAAATAATTCGAGTGTCCTTATGTTTTGTTTTACGAAATTTGAGTATCTAGCTTTCTACCGAGAACTCACAAGTTACATGTTTTCAGAGTTATAAAATTGTTTTAATTCAACATGATCGAATTCGATAGGTTTGCCTATCATATATGTTTGAGAATTATTGAAACATGTTTTCTTATCAACAGATGTAAATGTGAGTTGGAAACTGCAGTCTTCCTTCGTTGTTTTTGGAAATACTGCAAGGTTGAATTGTAATATAACAGATTATTCAAACCATTGCAACAAGTTTTACCAGGAATGGTACGGTGGATATCAATATAAGACACTGTGTCGCGATGGAATATGCAGAAACCATGAAAAGTATTCTGCAGTGAAAGAATCCAGCTGCAGTTTCACATTAGAGATTCATAATTTCTCAGAAAGTGACATAAACTGTGAATATTCCTGTTACTATGGATGGTCGTTCCAACGGCAAAAGCTGGCACTGGATAATCTACACTTTGCATGTAAGTATCTTTTCGTATACATTTTAAATAAGAAAAAATATAAAAATAAAGAATAACACCGTGTCCGTTCGTAGGAAAGAGATTATTGAGAAATGACTATAAAATTCAAACAAAAAAACAGGACAAACAGTTAATTATCTGCACTCTTTGTCAAGTTTTTGTAGAGTGCAAGTTTCCGCCTTTGTATTCATTTCAGATTAAAAGAATGAATTATTCATCGCTTAACAGAAAGTAATATACATATGGGCATAACGGTTATTCATTTAATTTTTGCACCTGAAATTCTCTACAGAGATTGTCTAGGTTCGTTTTTAGTCGAAGCCCTGTGAACTGTTCGACCGAGTTACAATACTCTACACACTGTGCACGAAGTCCGCTTTCATGTTTTATGCAAGACGTTTGCAATTAAAATTTAAATTCAGTTGCTCCAATAAGCATTTTTCCATGTCAATCATTCCAAGTTGAATCTTTTATTTATTTCTCTAATAATTAACTTTCACGCTTGCTCGTACAAAAAAGCACTTCCTGTAAATTAAATGCCAAGTTTGTAAAGTAAACTCCTCGTAGAGAATTAAAAAATACGTTGCAGTTTTAAACACTGTGTGATTGCTTAAATGATAATGGTCGATAACTCACTTTCAAAAGACAGTAAATCTTTTCAGTTCATTTTACCCTTTCCAGCTAACACTGATATTGATTATAGTATGGTTTGTATCTAATGTAAAAAAAAGATAGATCTTATGTACACCGAATAAGCGACTTTTTAATTAAAAAGGGCTGGAATGTAATTATTTTGATCGATTATACATGTAATACTTACAAATTTCATGATTTTCTGAAATAGAGGTGTTTGCTTGAACAATATCCTTCGATCTTTTTTCATGCTGCAATATGCATTTGCGGTGTACTGAAAATACCTGTACACATGAAAACAAGACATTTTGAAAAAAAATGTTACGGCGTAAGAAAAAGCAGGAAAGAAAAAGGATCTAGCACATTCGACAATATGAATAAAAAACATAAATAAACCAAAGGCAGCGAGGCTTAATAAACATCACCGAAAGTACATGAATATAAAATCTCAGATGCCCTTGAGTTACATTTTTATCGTTCCTTTACGAGGTCGACAGAAACCTTATGCAATAGTTCAGTTAACTGAGATTTTCTGTCTTGTTATATCAGTGGAATATGATTGTTTTCTCATGTATCATATAGCCAAAACAAAAATATCTGAACAAATGATATTGCTGCCACTATACTATACAAAATGAGAGCGGGAAGTTATCTGGACCTTTAAATAAATAAAAAATCGCAACCAGAAAAAACCTGATTACATTCAAAGTGTGAGAATCATATAATTATGTCCAAATATCGTCTTTTCAAAACTTAAACTGTTGATTTTTTCATTCTCTTTGCCTTCTTTGATGTTCCTTTTTTTCATTGCCATCAGTTTTACTTGACTGAAGTACCTTTTCTCATTGACTGTTAATTTTTATCACATTTTATCATTGTTGCAGATATACCAGGTAAACAGGATATAGTATATAGAAATGGGACAATGTCCAACAAAACAAATATAACAAATCATATAAGGAGAGTAATTGAATTGTCCAAAGTATACCCAGTTCCTGTCTGCAATATTACATTTGAGGTACAATAACTTTAAATATAACATAAACCCTGTTGTTTTTGTAGTAATTAAGATGGATTCAGAGCATAAAGATTTAAGCTGAATGTTTATTTTAGAATAAAAGGACCTTATTCCAGAAAACATTAACATATATATGTAATGATAATAACAACAAATAAAAGATTTAACTACAATTAAAAGAGGAAAAGAAATGACTATCTGATCTTAACGATAATGTGACCTTAATTAATTGTGAATTAGCAACGTTACACTAAAGTTAAAGGTTAAGTTGAAGGGATAATAAAGTTTACGTAACGTATATTATTGGATCAGCTTTAGTAAACGTGATACTTTTACTTATGTATTTTAAATGTTGTAGAACAAACAAATCTCAAGAAAAGTAAATATCACGACAAAGGAAAATGGAATCTTTTACAGCTGCCTTTTCAACATATCATATCTTCCCTCATCTTGTCATGGACAGCTGAAAATGAAATGTGATATTGGAAAAACCATTATGATCCCGTATACAGAAAATATTACCGTTTGCTCTGGTAAGAGAATGGGAATATCTAATTTATAGATCGAAAAAAGTCTTTTAATTCATCACAGTTAGTTTCGATGTCGTGCTAAAAAGTTTAATAATTTATTTCGGTAATTAAGTTACTAGCAACTTGTCACACTACAGAAGGATTTTTATCTAATTTGTGATATGGGATGGATTTTATAACCGATGATTCGTGATTTTAACTGATTTCGGAAGACGAGAAATGCTTGTTTTTATATTTTTACTTGTTTTATATTTTTTTATTATAACAGTAAGAGCACCAACGTTATGAAGATGTACTTGTGTCAATGAAAACCGATTAAAACATTCGATTTGTCGATAGAAAACAATATTCACGAAATGTTCAGGTGTCTTGACTTTTACAATATTCATACCAATGAACTACATAACAGATAAATCTTGAACTGTATCAGATTTAATTTGTTAAAACACACCGATTAACTTGGATATTATAGGAATAAAGTTTTGGTATATTTGCATTTAAAATGTGTAAAATATACAAATCTACATATTACAAAACAAAGAGCCACATCATACGGCAAGATGTAAAATAAAATGTAATGATTTACAAATGTAACAGTTATCGGCCAAAAAGTTTTACAATATAAATAAATGATAAAAGTTTTTCTGATTCAACTTTCAGTAATATTATATATTGTCTAGATAACCTTTGGTATATAAAACGTTTTAAGCTTTCATCGCGTAGAGTCGGATAACATTTGGACCATTTATCAGTTAAAATTGTTATATGACATTAGTCACCAAATGTGGTGTTTGTCTACCTAGATTTTTGTGAAACAATTAGCTCGTAATATTAGTCCAACGACCTAGATAAACTATGCAATTGAAAAGATATGGGGTAAATGTCAGAAAGACCGCAATTCAACCACAAGAAAACAGAGGAATTTACAAATCTAGTTGTCTCCACAAGACCTTAAAAAGAAAGGAATACCACTCCTTGTGTAAAAATCTCAAAATATCGCCAAATAAAAAATCGTTTATACATAATATAATACTTTTCTTACCCGAATATTATCTAAAATTTCCATGTAAAAAACTTTAAACACAAAGACAAACCTTTGACCATATTCCCTGACTTGGGAATGTTTCCATATGATGTAGGATGTGATATCCCTTGCCGTATAAAAATTCTACATTTGCGGCCGTTTTTTTAATTAAATCTTTATTTGAATTTTTGACTTACAATGTTTTGGTTTTAATGCAATTGATGATAAGGTTACTCCTTGAAATGTACATATAGCATACCTCAATTTTCCATATTTATTTAACATTGGTAATTTTGAATTTTGAAACCACTGGGTCGATACCTCTGCTGGTGGAACATTAGTCCTCGAGGGTATTCATCAGCCCAGTTGTCAGACTTGTCTGACATGAAATTTAATTAACAATGTTTTACAGAAATTTGCTGCATTTGCTAAAATTCTGAAAGACTGAAAATACGGAAAGGCATTGAAAAGTAATGCACTTAGTTGTGGTCCCTGCCGTCGGAATTGGCTTCCCATTTTGATTTGTTTGGATTTGAGTGCTACTTTCGCTATATTTGAATTTTTGACTTCCTATGTTGCGGATCTAATGCTACTGATGAGAGGTAACTCCTTGAAATGCACGTATAGCATACCTTAATTTCCATATTTCTTTAACATTGGTAATTTTGTATTTTGAAACCACTGGGTCGATAACTCTGCTATTGGAACATTGGTCCCTGAGAGTATTTACCAGCCCAGTTGTCAGACTTGTCTGAGATTAAATATATTAAACAATGTTTTACATAAATATGCTGCATTTGCCAAAATTCTGAAAGACTGAAAATACGGAAAGGCCTTGAAAAGTAATGCACTTAGTAGTGGTCCCTGCCGTCGGATTCGGCTTCCCATTTCAATTCGCTTGGATTTGAGTGCTTTCGCTATATTTGAATTCTTGACTTCCTATGTTTCCGTTCTAAAGCTACTGATTACCGGTTACTCTTTGAAATGTTCATATTACATAGCTAAATTTTCCATATTTCTTTAAGATTGGCAATTTTGTATTTTAGATTTATTTTTGTTAAAAGTCAATTTCCTAATTTTAGTACATATATTTGCTCCCATGTTTTCAATCAACTTTCTGTTGACTAGTCGTAAACGCCTTTTATTAACGACCATGATACGTATCTTGTACAGGTACTTGGAAAGGCAAATATATTACCTTTTGAGAGAAAAAAAAAAAACAAAACCGATCGCCATTTTAAATCAGGCAGTTACTACCGATGAAGAGAATCTGTTTCTCGATATAACTAGTTTTTTGTAATTGTATTTTTTTTTGCGTCGTTGTACATTTCTAGACGTATATAATATTTTTATTTGAGTTATCGCCCTTGTACTAAGGTTGAGTGGTGAAAAGCTCCGTTTAGAAAAGTCAATTTTCAGTTGTTATTTCGATGTAATGATGGCTAAATACTTGACAGAAGAGGATTATGGTGAGGAAAGTCACGTCTCATGGAGTCATGATGATGACAATTATGATAATATAGAAATTAATGATGAAAATGAACGCCCAGGTGTAAACAACAATATGGCGCGCTCCTTTGCTAGCGTAGCAAGTGAATCTGTCTCATCAAAATACACCCTAGCTGCTAGTGAAAACAATCCAAACCAGAACCAATCAACAGTAAAACCAGTTTTCATTAAAGAGTCAGACATTTTTGGTCTCAAAAATCCTCCAAAAGAATTCTGGGTTACTCATGTTGAACTGTACAAATCTATTGGCAGTGTTGTAAAACCGCAGTGCATCAGGGGCATACAAAGAATAAATAAGATGTGGCGAATATACCTCGATAATGACAATGACAGATTAAAACTATTGACAGAAGGTATGACTCTCAGAGATAAATCCATACCCTTTTACAACTACAACCCAAGAAACCCTGTCTTTGATAGTAAACTGGTTAAAGTCAGAGTTCAGAGAATACCATTATCTGCTGATGATGGCCAAATAGAGCGAGCCATAAGTATAAGAGGCATTGAAGTCTTGAACATAACCAGAGAAAGACTCAGAGTAGACACCAAACTCACAAACTGTGAGACTGGAGACAGGTTAATACTGTGCAAAAAATTCCAGAAACCACTCCCCAAAACTATGAAAATAGGAAAATATCTAGCTAGAGTGGTTCATTATGGTCAGCCCAAAGATACAGATGTATTTTTATGCTCAAAATGTCTGGAACATGGACACACAATTCAAAACTGTAATAATGCATGGAAATGTAGAAAATGCAATCAGTCAGGACATAAAATGATGGATTGCCCTGAATTCTTAGCACATAATATGGCTGAACAAGCTTCAGATGAAACACTTAGCCAACAGTTTCCTACAGACACACAGGAGACCCTACCACCAGATAGTGAACAACATCAGCTGTGTGAAAATGAGGACAGAGAGGATAGTGATCAGGAGGACACTCTGCAATCTCACTCTCAGTCAATTCTACTACACCAGAAACAGACAAATAGAAAGCAGAAACAATCAAAAGATGTAAAAAAGAAACAGAATGTGAAATTTCCAAAAACTGATTCTACAACAACAGTTGAAACAAATGATAAGAACTTACCAAAAGAATCAAGCAAATCAAGTAATAAATCCAAAAGCAAAGGGAATCCTGTAACTTTCCAAAAACAGTCTGAACTGACAAACTATATAACACCTCAGTCTAGAAAATCAAACCAACAAAGCAATAGGACACCTCCAACTCCACCTGACCGAGGATCTAGTAAAATAGCAAAATCGTAATTACAAAAATATCCTTTTATCTTAAAAAAAACTGTAAAAAAATGTTGAATTTTAATCCATTAATCAAATCCATTTTGAATTTGTTTATTTTGTATGGCAGATATAGTTTATATGGACTTTTTGTATACTATTTTTTACTATTTTCTGCCATAGTCATACAAAAATACAGAAAGTATGACGATATATGTGTAACTACCAGTACAAACAAAATTTTGATATTTTGTATATCAAGTATTTTATGTGTTAAAATAAAAATGATGTACAAAGTCAGCTTCGAGCTGACAAAACTGAAAAAAATTTTGAAATGTATAAACATACAGAAAGTTATGAATGACATAATTATATGTAAGCATATTAAACTTTATTGTATGTGGAATTACTAATAATAATAATAATAATTCACAACCAAAATTCACTATGTTGAAGTTACAAGTATTTTGGTTTTTACCTATTCTATTTTTAGAATCAATCTTGACGATTATAAGTATAAGAATAGAACATGATTGTTTGGCCCTCGTGAAAAGATTAAATGAAACATTACTTACCTTTTATAGTATTAATCCGAGTGTTGTAACTCTCTTCATTTCGGCAATCATATGTCAACTACAAATAAATCAAATTAATCAATATAAGTGTGAGCAAGAAAAATATATTTAAAATATTTTAATAACTCGCATATGACAGAATATTTCACATAATTGAGACAAATTTTATTTCCCAAAAAAAGATGTCATGCTTTCATCATATTAATACAACAAATTACTTCAGAAAGTACCTTATCGATACGAAGTAACATCCATTTACATACAAATGATGGTAAAATCTCCGAATTTTGCACGGACTATAATTTTGTATTTATGAATGAATGGTATAGAGTAGTAAATACCTTTAAATGTCTTTACCTGTTGATTGTGAATATTATAATGAGAATGTTGATGAATATATTATTGTCAATGTTTAATTTGTTGGTATTCACACTGATTCCTATACTTGTACATAATAAGCTATTTATCACGTTTATTGTAATGCAAATGTGTGAAAAATATATGGTAATCAAAACAATTTATAAATATCATAGGTCAATCGTTGGCCATTTGTATGAGGTCAGTCAAGGACACATTTATGTACTTTTACCTTTCCGGAATACCCCGGGTCTTATTTTAAATAATCAAAAACATAATGCAGCGGTATATATAAAATATGTACTTCGTTCTTATAAAATGTTTGAAATTAAGTATACTAAGAATACAGAAATTAATATACGTAAAAATGTCCTTGTCATTTCCGACCAGAGTGACTTATTACTTAAAGAAAAGCTACTAATTCATCATTTTTTTTTTAACTCACATCTATGACAAGTAATATACATGTCTGTTCTGTAAACGTAAAAGGTTTGCGAGATAAACAAAAGAGATACAGATTCTACGAATGGACAAAAAATCAAAAATGTAATTTGGTATTTATTCAAGAAACCCACTTTGACAATGAATTAGAAAAATATTTGGCGACTGAATCAGAATTTAACTTCTTCTTTAGTCACGGAAATACATGTAGCAGAGGAGTTGCTATTCTAATAAACAAAAATTTCCCGTGTAATATATTAGAAACACACAAAGACTCAAACGGAAGAATTCTTTTATTAAATATTGAAATAGAAAACAATATTTTCACTTTTGTTAATTTATATGCACCGAACATAGAAAAGGAGAGAAATATATTTTTCAAAAACGTGAATGATTTTATTAATAAGCATGCTATTGGGTCTTTAGTCGTAGCAGGAGATATGAACGACGCCTTAACAAAGCTTGACAGAAAAAGCAACTATTCTAAAAATGATAAAAAAGTAATAAAACCGGTAAACAGTCTTAAAGTTTTAATTAAAACAAATGATTTAATAGACGTTTGGCGCAATTTCAATCCAGAAAAAAGACAATTTACATGGAGGAGATTAAACCCGCCACAGGCAAGTCGTATTGACATGTTTTTCACACAAAAAGATTTAATGCCAAATATTCAAGCATGTGATATTAGACCGATCATGATAAAATTTACAGATCATCAAGCAATTTCGCTTAAAATTCAAACTTCAACAGCTAAAAGCAAGGGACCTGGGTATTGGAAATTGAATAATTCAATTCTGAATGAAGAAAATTATTTACTTAAAATAGAAAAATTAATTGATAAATATCAGACTTTAATGAGTATAAATAATACGGATATAAGGTTGTTATGGGATGCTCTGAAAATCGAAATTAAAGAATTTAGCATTCAGTATTGTAAAAATAAATCAAAGTTTAAAAGAAATAAAATACAAGAAATAGAGAAAAAATTAAAAGAATTGATTATTGATTTAAACGAAAATAAAAACCGTATCACTTCAGAACAAATAGAAGAATTGGAAATTGAGTTAGAACAAGAATATGAATATAAATCAAAAGGTGCGCAAATTAGGTCTAAAGAGGAATGGTGCGAAAAAGGAGAGAAAAATAATAAATATTTTTTGGGTCTAGAAAAGAGTCGACAAAACAAAAAAACAATTATAAAATTAAGAGATGAAAACGATAATATAGTCACAGAACAAGAAAAAATTCTGAAAATTGAACGCAAATTTTACCAAAATCTATATTCAAATGAAGAAAAGCAAAATAAAAAGCAATTAATTGAGTATGTTAAAAACTGTGAATTACAACACAAATTAACCGAAAATGAAAGTAATCTCTGTGATGGTTATATTTCACTTGATGAAATAACATTTGCAGTTAATAATCTGAAATTAAATAAAAGTCCTGGACTTGATGGACTGAGCACAAACTTTTACAGAAAATTTTGGAATACTCTTGGTCCTATTTTAGTAAAAGTATATAATGCAAGTTTTGATAAAACAGAACTTCCATTTTCTCAAAGACAAAGTATACTTAATCTGTTATATAAGAAAAATGACCCCTTAGATCTTTCAAATTACAGACCAATATCATTATTAAATACTGATTATAAAATATTATCATATACTTTAGCTTCGAGAATAAAGAAAGTTTTGACTTTGATAATTAATGCAGACCAAACAGGATACATAAGAAATAGATATATTGGTTTCAATCTCCGTCAAATTCAAGACATAATAGATTACGCAGACAGATTTAATGTAGAGGGTGCTATATTATTTATAGATTTTTCCAAAGCCTTTGATACACTTCAATGGGATTTTATGTTTCAAACTTTAAAACATTTCGGATTCAATGAGGCATTTATAAACTGGATCAAAACTTTGTATAGCAATATTAATAGTTCGATTGTAAATAACGGGTGGATTTCAGCCCCTATCTCTCCTCAAAGAGGTATTAGACAAGGATGTCCATGTTCTTCAATAATTTTCGTAATTGCGGTCGAAATTATGGCAAACTATCTAAGAAAGGATACAAATATTAAAGGCATTGAGATAAAACTAGAAGGCAAAGCACACAATTTAAAAATCTCACAACTAGCAGATGATACAACTCTTTTTCTAAAATCTAAATATGAAATTGAGAAAGCATTAAATATAATAGAAATATTTGGAAATTTTTCGGGTCTAAAGTTAAATAAAAATAAAACAGAAGGTATTTGGATCGGTAAACTAAAACACTGTAAAGACAAAGTTTGTAATGTTTCCTTTACAAACAAACCGGTCAAAGTTTTGGGATTATATGTTGGAATAAACAAAAAGGAATGTGACGAATTGAATTGGTCAAATAAAATAGAAAAAATAAAAAATCTAATTAAATCATGGGAAAAAAGAAACCTTACATTAATAGGAAAAATACTAATAGTTAAAACCCTTATTATTCCCCAATTCACATACATAGCAAGTGTTACGCACTTTAATCAAGAATACATCAAAATGTTAGAAAAAGAGATATACAAATTTATTTGGAATAATAAACCCGATAAGGTCAAAAGAACAACTATGATAGCAAGTTATGAAAAGGGGGGTTTGAACATGATTGATATAAATAGCTATTTCAAAATGCTTAAAATAAAATGGGTATTAAAATTAGTTCAATCTACGGATGAAAATTGGTCAATAATACCTAAATTGTATCTAAATAAATTAGGAAAAAATCTACTGGTCTTCAAAATGAATATAGGATTAGAAAACTTAATCTATATTAAAACAAATTACAATTTACCAAAATTTTACGATGAATTACTGACAAACTGGGTACAAATTAAGAATGCTCCAAGCAAAATTCCAACTGACTTTAGAAATATTAGAAAACAAATTATATGGGGTAATCGTTTTATAAAACTTAATAATAATCCGATTATTCTTTCAAATTGGATTAACAGTAACATTATCTATATAAACGATATAATTGACGAAAATGGCGATATAACTGAGAAATATATTTTAGATAAACTGAAAAATAAAACTAATTGGATGACAGAATTTGTCAAGGTAAAAAAGGCCATTCCAAAAGAGTGGATTGAAGTTCTTAAGTCAGAAAATTCTATTAAAACAAAAGTAAATATAAATAAAAGTTTAATATTATTTGGAAAAAACGATATTGATATAAATGAACTAAGCAATAAACAAATTTACATTTCGTTAATATCGGGTAAAATAAAAGACAAAATAGGAATCAAAAAATGGGGAAAAAGCTGAATGTTGAAATCCCACAAAGTGATAAAGTTTTTAAATTTATTCACAATACACTTTTGATCTTTAACATGGGTATTCTACGCTGGACTCAAATGAAAAACATTCATACCGTTTATGCATACATTGATTCCTTACTGATTTGACACAGATTTAGACATTAAGAACTCCACGACAGGTGCCGAGCATGGGACAGGGAATGCTTACCCAAGCATAAACAGACCATTCCGGTCATTTTGGTGAGTCCGAAGGTCTATTCGGATAGGCCTGGGAGGTCTGAGCATCCAAATAGGGGTCTCAGCCCGGCAAATGAACCCTACCAAGGGTACCCATACCCTAGGTGTTTTGCGTTTTTCTCCTTGTGGAAAGGCTTTATAGAATAAAGAGACCCTTCTACATGTAGCGTAGACCCTTTCAGTTATTTTGGTAGCTCCGAAGGTTTATTCGGCTCGTCCTGGGAGGTCTGAGCATCCAAAGAGGGGTCTCAATCAGGCTAATTTACCGTACCTAGGGTACCATACCCTTAGATTTTCGTTTTTTTTCTCCTTACGGAAAGGGTTTATAGGATAAACAGACCATTCTACATGAAGCGTATACCCTTCCCCTTCCGGTCATTTTGGTGAGTCCGAAGGTCTTTTGGGCCCGTCCTGGGAGGTCTGTGCAGCCAAAGAGGGTCTCAGCCATGCTATTATACCCTCCCTAAAAAGAAGGGTACGCATACAGTAGATTTCATGTTTTTCTCCTTACGGGAAATGTCCATGTAGCGTAGACCATTCCGGTCATTTTGGTGGGTCAGAAGGTCTATTGGGCCAGGCCTAGAAGGTCTGAGCAGCCAAACAGGGGTCTCAGCCCGGAAAGAAACCCTAAATAGAGTAGCCATACCTAGT
>JAULBM010104246.1:0-30612 GCA_032357055.1 Geukensia granosissima | reverse complement strand
TATAATTATATTTCGGCATTTTCACGTATCATTGGATAAGACGTGTTAAAATTACGGATATATGGGATCTGTAGTTTAATTTTATTTTTTTGGCGGAGAAAGGGGGGGCGTACGCCCCCTACGCCCCTCTTAAATCCGCCCCTGCAAATGTGTCGGACTAACGGGGCGTCGGACAAATGGGGTGTCGGACTAATGGGGTGTCGGACCAGTGGGGTGTCGGACTAATGGGGTGTCGGACTATTGGGGTGTCGGACTGAAGGGGCCACCCCCACTTTTACAAGCACAAAGTTAAAAAGATTAGGTTATTTTTCAATCTTAATACGATTAGAATGGGGTTTAAGTTCGTTTAAAAAATAAACACACAGAAGCATGTATTGCTCATCTGACGGTGACCCTAGACAAAACGTAGATATGAGCTTCAAAGGAGAAAATTCCGATAGGGTGCTAGCTAAAGTTCAGTTTTGTCATAGTCATTTTGGTTGGTGGTCACGAATTCCGTGCAATTTTATGGAACATTAAACCTTTTTATCTCACAAGCCCATTAGTTTAATACATTAGAATATTAAAGTAAATTTCTTATATGAAGTTCCTACATGTATATCCTAACAAGTTCAGCTGTGGCGGCCATCTTGGTTGACGGTTGAAGATGCCGGACAAGATTTTGGTATGGAACTATCTAATTGAGGACCATCTCACTAAACGATAATTGCAATTGGCTCGGTATTTTCAGAAAAGAGGATTTTTATGTGATTTTCCATTTGCCTATCCTATATATGTAAACCTAAATTTTGCTTTAGCGGAAATCTTGCATGGTTGGTGGACATAGTTTTTAAAAGAAATATCTAATTGGCTCAGTAGTTTCAGGTTATATATAGAGAATTGTCTAATTTCCTTTAAGTTTCTGTTTTAATCTAACTAGACTTTGACATCAATCTTAGTTTGTGAGTGGGAATGTCGGACAAAATTTGGCACATAAAAAGACATTCCGTCAAAGTTTGGTAACTGTTGGCTAAGTAGTTTTAGAAAAGAAGATTTAAAAGTTATTTTCCCATACATGGTCTTGTGTTATAATAATTTTGAATCTTTCAACCAGCTTGCACGGTTGGCGGACGGGGATGTTAGATTTGGTACTAGGGGAGTACCGAAAAGGCAATCAGCATAGGTTGGTCTGTGCTGACCAAATGGATTTAGTGGAAGATTTTTTATTCTGTTTGAAGGAGGACGAAAAGATAAACAATGCATTCATGGGCACAAAGTTATCGCTGAAGTGGTAGCCGGAATATCAGTAGGTATTTTTATGTTGGCGTGATTTATTCATATTTCTCTTGAGTTGGCATTTTTCGTTTGCTTTTCTTTACGAAAACATAAAATTTAAAAAAATCTTTTAATGGCTATTATTTACAAATTGAAATTTTCGATACTTTCGCCAAGCAAAAATGGTGAAAATATAATATAGATACCTTTTTTACATTACAGATGACATAATATAGAATGTACTCGACGCGTTTCCAGCTGCGGAAAGAAGGTCAAAACTACAAATTATAAGAAATAAAATATTCAAATCACTAAATTTTAGAATAGATTTAATTTTGAAAACTTGCAAAATATGTCGTAACAATGTAAAAACGCCTTCTTCTTTTGTGCTCGGGAACTATAATGATTACAGCGACTTATGTAAATTTTTTCACTTTCCCTGTAGGGGACGACATTCTATGTAGAATTTTTATGATATAAAGTGATAATGACAGAAATGATGGTTTATTGTCACCTAACATGGTCGTTTACAAACTACAGGAAATGTCGTTGGAATTTCATCTTCCGCTGTCAGACATAATACGGAAAAATTCAGTTGTAATCTTGTGAGGTCGTTTGGTATATTCGGTGTCCTTGGAGGAAAAATGCATCAGTTTTTTTGTTTCTGTTGAAAATATTAATTTATCATATGCTCTATGCACGCATCTTTCTCGCGGTCATTAATTTCCAATGTAGAACCACAGGCACTTGTTTCCATCACTGTCCGGTCTGTGTCGTCGCTGGCCATTGCCTAGAACCCCATATTTGACTATAAAGGTTTCCCGAGCCCCTGTGATCAGCTTTGATATATTCAAGCAGCTGAAATAAGATTTTACGGCTGAAGGCTTGCATTGAATTGAAAATTCCATAAATGGGGTTGTGGTTGGTTGCAATTGCTACACCTAGGTCTTGCTGAAAATAGCTGACATCGGGCACATTGAGTCAAAATTTTTATATGTCTCTTCATTTCCCTACAATGGAACATATATATGTGATATGAACGGCTAGGACTTTCCCTGCACATTTGGGCATAAAAAAGAACTATTTTCATTTTTCAGCGATGTCGTATTCATACATCTTTAAACCTTTGGTTTTTTTTCTGAACATTTGACGAGAATGTCGAAATAGTAGGATTTAAACGGGGGGTATTTTTCTCATATTTCTTCTTTAAATGATGATCACACTTTTTAAAATAATAATGGTAAGTTCATTCTAAGAGCTTAATGGAAGATCTGGTAAGAAATTATTGGGATTTAGCATTTCAGTTTTTCAGTTGCATGGATTTGACATGTACTAAATGTCATGATGAAATCTTACGCGTTGCAAAACAAAAATCTTAATTAACTTACAAACACCACGTGAGTGGCAATCACAGAATTTCACTATAAAACTGGAATCAATTAGTTACTTGGGCACATAAAAGTGTAATCAATCGCATTAGCAGCATCATAAGAATTTTCATAACTTTTGATAGTAAATCGTTGAAATAACGCCGTTCTTATCTTAATTATGCAGTTATGAAGTCATCTGAAATTTCCCTTTTTGGTCACCTCTATTATGCAGCCACATGATCATTCCCCTATCCCTGTAAGAATTTATAACGAATGAACTTTAATCAGGAACGAGAAAAGAAAAGAAAATAAATTGGAAGTTGCGTTGGTTTGACTCCTAAAAAAAGTGTCACACTGCATGAAACATCATATGCTGTGCAAAGCAAAAATTCTTAATAAACTCACAGCACAGAGGCAGAGCCAGACTTTTGGAAAGAGGGGGGCTTTTTGTGGACCTCTTAATTCACCAATTTTCTCGATTTCGAATGGATATTAAGACCAAAATTAACCCAATATTTTTCCTTTTTTATTATAATTTGCGTTTCAAAGGGGGTTGTCGGGCACATATGCCCCCCCCCCTGAATACGACCCAGCAACACTCCATACAACCACGATCAAAATGTTTTAAGGAGTGACAGTGACTGTCACATAATTTCAATTGTCTTGAATCATTTAGTATAGGCACATAAAAATTTATCGGTCGCATTCACAGCATAATAAGAATTTTTATAACCTCTGATGGGAGAGAAACAAGTTTTATTAATATAACGCCATCCTTATCTAAAATAATATTGTAGGATTATGCAGTTTTGAAGTCTTCTTTAGAAATTAAATTAAAATCATGAATATAATTAGTATATCATGATATGAAAGAAACCATTTCTGATGATCCAAACAAAAATTTTGTGTTTGAAGCTTCATGAGAACAGCAAATTAAGATATGCATAATTAAGTAGAGCCATTCTTGCCCATGAGGTCACCTCTATTTTAAGCAGCCAGGTGATTTTAAATACCCCCATTCCCCCATTTCCCATTGTTTTAAGATTTTATCTTGAATGATCATTTTAAGAGATCATTTCCCTCTTAAGATAAAAAAAGAGATGTGGTATGATTGTCTATGAGACAGCCATTCAAAATGTGTTTATTACAAACTTCTACAGGTTTACTGTTCTTAAGGCCTTCAAAAATGGATACATTTCCACACCCTTCTTATTACAAGTCTGACTGTGCCGTTGGGAAAACTCCCCACCTGAAGATGCCACTGTTTCTGCCATTTTAGTTGTTGACATTTTCCCTCGAAGATCTGAAAAAAAACAGCTGAATTTAAGTAATTTTTGCTATAGCAAGAAGGATTAAATGATTAAACAAGTCTTTCACATTACTGTAATGAAACTTTGTTTTATGATTGAAAAAAAATTCAAATGCCTCAAACCTCAGTCTTCTGGTATGGATAATTCTAAGCATCGAGATAATTATACCAAAACTTCCCGCCATTTTTTCCAAAAGAAGGCCGGAGGACTTAGTCCCATTGCACAATCTTCTTGGTTATTTTCGGTCTTAAGAGAATTGATTGAATTTACTTTGTCACATCATTCAGTGAAGTAGCCGCTCAGTATACATTTGTACATCGTAAGAGAGCATTATCATTACTTTATACATGGAAGTATCTTTAGGTTTAAGTACCACCACAACAAAGCTTTAGGCATTTAGAACTTTGATATATACTTGAACAGACTTTTTTCACCGTAAAGTGTCAATTTTGTAACCTTTCTTTGAAGTTACCCGTTAAAATTATACACTCAATGTACTTACGTGTTAATTCAATATCATTTGGGCAATTCTTACATCTAAACAAAAACTTGAATAACACTTGTTTTCAAGACGGCCGCCTTTATTGTCAAAAGAAGGTGATACATTCTTATCTCTATACAAACCTCAGGAGACTTTATTCCAGATGGCTGCTATTGCTATTGTTGTCCGATAATGGTGGCAAGGCTGAAATTGTTTTTTGGGGGGACTGATCTGTTAGTTATTTAACAAACAAACAATCATTATCTTATAAAAACGCTTACGAAACTGTTCGTAACATTGTCTACAGAAGCCCTTTATGTCATATCAAAAGAAATAGCTGAAGTTATTACTATAGACTCACTTCGATATAGTCGAATTATCAGGTTTGTGATTATGACGAAATGATTTCGGGATTACTAATAGGGACGGGTCCAGCCTTTTGGAAAAAAGGGGGGGGGCTCACTTGCCAACATATACTCGAACATAACTCTATCTGACTTTTGGAAAGGAGGACTTGCCAATACATACTAGCCTGCATGCAAAACAAGTGTTAATGTTATTTTTGCATTTTTCAAACGGGACAGGCCACCATGCACCCCGGCCCCTTTTGGATTCGCTCCTGACTAATTCAGATTTGTCATATAACAATTTTGAAAATTTCCCATAAATTCGAACTTGTAACTTTTCGTTACTATTGAGGATTACTTTAACCTTTTTAAAGTGGACACAAATATACATTAATCTTTCGTTAGCAGGTTTTGACATATCACATTTTGTTGAGCTGCTGGGTATGCCTTATTTTTAATATTCGTCAAGTCCTTGGAGGGTTAAAGTATAACAATTGTTTGATAGTAATGATCCAGGGCGGGTCCTGGATTTTGAGTACGGAGATGGAGAAATGAAGTATACGCAAGGAAGAGTTAGGTGGACATGGGTCGCCCCCATGGGTTAGCACCTAAAACCATAACACCCTCTCCCCTCAGTTAAATTGTCGTTCCCTTAATTGAGAAAGGTAACAGTGAATAGATGAGGGCTGGCTCCCGTTTTCGAGTCTACATAATTACAGAATACACGTAAATTAATTTATTAATGCAATTTTCGATGACCTAGTAACTGCCATAAGTATTCCCAAGTCAACAATATTGTGTCACAATATGCTAGGTAAACAATCAATAAATATCGCCTTAATCCCCCCAAAATTTTATTGGAGGGATAGGATTAATCCATTACATAATTGCCCCTCAAAACTAATCCTGATAGGCTATTCAAAGTATTTATTAACTTTTAATGAATTTACATTCCCCTGAATAGATATGTTTATTTATTATCTATAACATTGGGACAGTTTATTGTCTGTAACATGTAAACAAGAATTTCTCTCAAGCACTTTTCTTTGTGTCTTGTTGTGTGTCTTGTTGTTTGATCTCAAAAGTTTTAAAAATTTACCGTAAGTGGGGATTATTTACAATTTTATGAAAAGAAAATTCGCTTGTATGCAGAGGAAGGGATTAATATGCTTCAAAGCTAGTTTTGTACCGACCCTTTGAAATGTTTGGAGGGATAACAAATCCAATCCAAAAAGAATGAAATGTCGGAATGATAAAGAAATCTTTCTTTCCTGAAAGAAGAAAATAATATCTGGGTCTATCTTATCATTTTGGATTAAATCCCCACACGAGAGATCTAAAGCGCAAAGTCCAAAGTCCGCAAAAACAAGAAAACTAGAAGCAAACAAAAGGTAAAAACGAAACAAAATAGAACAAAATCTCGGACTCCAGGAACATTCCCCATTTAAAAACAGTATTATAGAGTCTGGTACGTCTTTGTTTGGGGCGTGAGGAACTTCTGTATCGGCCTCTCTTTGCGAGGGATACTTTTTTTGTGATCATTTTTGGAATAAGCGTCATCAGATTTTGGATTTATCCTCTTTCAATTTTTACATTTTTACAGCTTTTCTCAGAAAAAACAAACAGCACTCCATATATCATATTTATAAAAACAAAATTCAAAATACATTTAATTCTTCCAGCAAAAAATAACAAATTACTCCATTAGGAATGCACATCGGATTTCAGTATGATCTTACTTTTCTGCTTATACCAGTATCCAAAATTTTCATTTATAAGGTAGTCTAATTTGAAAAAATGTCAGAGCATTGCGAATTAACAGTTTTCACTACATGCAGATGAAAGAATAATTATTCAATTTTTCTTCTTTTTTAATGTTAGGAGGGGCGAATACCCCTTTCGCTCTGGTTAGATTTGCCACGGTTATACCAAATTTTTGAATGGAAAATCTGTTTTATTTACCCGTCCCAAAAGGTACGCATTAATCGCCTTCTCGCTTCTTGAAATCGTGAAATACATCATACTATCACAAAATTTGCACATATATTCATGTATTTATTAAAGAATTTTATTAATTCTAAATCATACATTTCCTAAACTGAAGAGTGAAAAAAATTCTAAATAGTTTCAATTCGTTTTTATTTAGATTAATCATTGTCATTTTCATGCTATGCATACAAAGTAAATAAATTCATAAGAGGATTTTTTTAATTCTGTTGTGTTTTATTTTAGTTCTCATTATTTTTCTTAGCAAAAGTGTTATTTCCTTTTCTTTTCACATAAATGATTCATTCTCATCTTATCACATCTTAATCCCTCTTAAAACAACACAACACAATGTCTTACAAGATTACAGGCAAGATCAACACAAAGGTGAAATCTGTAATCCATAATCCCCCATATAACCTCCGGCCTAAACCAATATTGATATCAGCATCATTCACAAAATCCTACTTATCATTGAGTAAAGTTAATAAACTGGACATTCAGCGATAGTGGTCAGTTTGACATCTTGATTGGAATTATTAATGCTTATCGCTTTGCTAGGAATGTGTCAAAACCATATCAGATAGTCCTCTCGCATTCATACTAATCGTCGAAAAACTCTCGCCATGTTTCAAGCATTTTTTAATGGTTGAAAACAGAAGAAACTTCGGTATTGTTGCATAATTTTATTTTTTTAAAGAATATTGATGAAACTTGTCCAACTAAAACGGGTTTTAAAAGTTGAGATATCTTTCCATTGAGGATGGGAATGACCCCGCAGTTTTTGAGAAGTCTTTTAATCACAAAAAAAAATTTACCCAATTCTTTAACCAACTGGAAACTTATTTTGACTTCCACATATTAAATAAAATTTAACAGGGTGTTACAAGGGGTCCCGTGCACGGACGTACGAGAAATTAAATGTCATTTCACGAGGAACGAAAAATAAGAATTTGGCTTGCACGTTGCCTTTTGGTCAAGATACACTAAACATTACATATAACGAACCTCTAGAAATAAAATCGGTAAAAACGTTGCACGAAAAAAGCCCTGTTTCAGCCTCACTGAAAACAATCCTTAATCTATCAAACACCTTCGGGTATTAAAACAGTTGCTTCTTTCATAAACAGTCATTAGAACTGAGGGGAGAATGTAAAGCCTGTTTTATTATTTTTAAAAAGTGTCCGATTTAAAAAAATATATATAACATTTTTGTATTTAATTGTCTATTTTTATCCCTTGATTGTATTGTTTTGACCCTTGTGGTTTTTTTCTGCAAATAAAGATATAAATACTAATTTCTATCTGCCTCTTTGGTAAGATATAAATACTAATTTCTATCTGCCTCTTTGGTAATGTCGATTTATACTAGCAATTCGAAAAAAAACCTAAAAATAGAGATAAAATTACACCAAAAATATTTCGTTTTATTATATTCCTACACCTGCAAAAACAAATATGACAAATATGACATACATCATTACAATCCATCATCGACATTATCATAATTATGACATTTCACATAACTCCAGCGAAAAGTTATCAAAATGTGACGAAAACTTTGTCAAATGTACTGGCTGACTAAGCATTGTTGATATATAGATATGATCTGCGTGGCCTGTTCACACAGTAACTTGCATATCAGTGCATTTTACCAAAAATTAGTGAAATACAAAATATACTGAAAATTGGAAGTGACTGGTAATTCTGCTTTAAATGCGTCAAATATTTTAATTATTTTTTACTCGCAAAAGTGATTTTGTAATTTATGTACCTATTTGTCTTTTTGTGGATGCGTTCATTGGCGTAGGACTGATTTTGAAGGGGTCAAACTTCTGAATGTGACAAGAAAAAAAAGGGGGTCAGTTTTTCCCCAGACTTTCAAAGTGGGGGCATTTCATGGGCGTAGAAGCCGGGAGCATTGGGTCTCACGATTCGAGTCCTCGTCCGCTCTCTCTCAAAACATTGGTTTGCATGGGAGGGTGGTATCTGGTCCTTATGAAAACTGTTCTCAGTGGCGTATCCCTACCTTTGAAAATGGGGGGGGTCACTTAGCAACATATACTCGCACATAAGTAGACTTGGGAAGGGGGATCTGCCAATAAATACTCGCCTCATTTTTGCATTTTCAAAAGGGGTCCCGGGCCCCAATGGGACCCTTGGATTCGTCCGTGTAGAACCACTCAAAAATCGATGGGTGCAAGAGTTATCGGACGAGCATATTAACTTCGTAATCAGGATATCACGACTTCCAATTTACAACGGATGGACGGATGAACAATGGTTTCCTATAACAATCGATATGCTGGATTTCCGGATAACACTTCACACAACAATAGGATTTTTACTTTGTGTGTTTGGATATATGATAATAAATGCTTTCATTGACAAGAAGAACCTGCTGATAAAATCCATGTTCATGCCCCATAGTGGGCCCCTTATTAGTCAAAATAAAAGTCTTCTTCTTCGTCTTCATTCTTCTTCTCTTTTGCATTATTTAGTATAAAAGTGTAAAAAACATCCCATTCGGGTAAATGTATATAAGTGTAAAAAACATAGGTTCAGATAAAATGAGACCAGTCGGTATAGACACATATATGGCAAAGTCGAGAACAAGAAAAAGACAAAAACGATAATACTAAACAATTAACATTGATCTATGAGTAAAGTGGGCCTCTCTAGAAACGGAGGAAATATCTGGAGGTCCGAAAGGGTAAACAGGACATGCATGTCACTTAAACTGAGACAGCCGCTGTATTGCCATTTCCAATCCAGAAATAGTCATTCTAAGGTATGAGACAGATGAAATAACTAAATAAAAAATACCAATATCAATTTGATGCACTGTATGGCCTTTTTTGTTGAATAACAATTCGACAGCAGTGCCTGCTTAAAGTCAAAATGTTTGAAATCTTGTTATAAGCACATGCTCATGCAGGGTTACCACCTCCTGTCGTAGACTATGATGGGGACAGTTAATTGTGATATCAATATTGAAACGACATTCTTTAGGAAAACAGTTTTGTAAAATAATTGTATAACTTTTTGTACAAAGAAGAGAAAATAACTCTATGCAGTGGAAAAAGTTGCCACTTTAAATAAAGTATGAAGGTTATATATTATTTTCATCTTTTATTTCTAGGTCTTTGGATTTTTTGTGATAAAAATAGGTGCGAGCGAGTGAAATTTTTTGTTTTCATTTTTTGAAATGGCAAAGTATTGTGTTTCCCTCCATTTTTGCAATTTTTTTGAGCGAGCGAGCAAATTTTTATAGTTATATCCTGGAATAACAGTGAAAACTTTAAAAAGTATGATAAAAATGGAGCGAGTAAAGTTTTTTGAAACTTTGAACCCATATTAGAAGCGAGAGAATCCGATGAACTATTAATTAGTTTGGAGTTGCCTTAATAACGGTATAAACTTTCCATATAGGATTAAGACTGCTTGCTTATTAAGACATGTTTGGGGTTGCAGGGGCGGATCTAGAGGGGGCAAGGTGATCGGATCCCTCTTCCATTTGAATTTTTAGCACTTGTTTAGCATACAGGCGATTGACAGGTCCCCTTTTCCAAAAGTCAAATCCACTTATGTACGAGTATGTGTTGACAAGTGCCCTCCCACCTTTTCCAAAAGTCTGTATCCGCATCTGCATAAGATTACGATTGTTTGCTTATTGGGACATGTTTTGGAATTATAGAAGTCCATTCTGATAACGTTTTCATTGGATCTGTTACAACCGACAAATAGAAGAGTTTTACTATTTTATATTTGTAAAGTTGTCTATATTTGGAATATTTATTTATGTATGTGTTTTCACTCTGTAATGTTATGACCTAATTAGTTTTTTGTCTGCATCAATAATAAAATGTTTGAAAAAAGTACTCACTGATGCAAAATGTTTGGATTCACCAATAAAGGTAGTTTGTCTTTAATTTTATGTTGTATTTCTCCGTTACTGCATTTTTTCTCGGAATATTTGATTTTGTTTAAAAAAAACTTTCTTTATTTTTTAATGTTTACCACAAAATCTGTTAGAAATAGCACCAAAGCTATTTTATTCAAATAAAACTGAGATTTTTTACATTTAGAAAAATCTGGACAAAAGAAAAAAAAATGGTTGCTCTAAATACAATACATATCAAATTATCATTTTATTGTGTCATGTTTAAAAACTCATATATTATGCATTATATATAAATTTTTAATATCGTGAAGTAACAATTTTTTCACAGTGGTGGGAAAATTCGCGTATAGATTACACGTGTTATTATAACAATAAAATTTGTAGACATCTCAAATATTTATCGCAAATAATTGAATTCCTTGACTGACGTGGTTTCAATGGAAATTAATCTGCTTTTTGTTTGCTTTACTTCTAAACAGTCAATTAGAACTCTATCATTGCCATTTTATCGACTAATCGCTAATTGACGCGACCCCTATTAAGATAATTATTAATTAATCATTAAATTAATTGGGTTATGTAGTTTGGCCGTGTCAGGCGTCATGCTTATCTAAATTGGGTGGCTGGCAGGCTGACGAGACAAAAACCAGAGATAGATTACTTTGAAGAAAAAAAATAAGTGTTATTTATTTATTTTTATATACAATATTAAAACATATATAATCCATTTTATATTAACGTAACAACACGTTATTCCGATTAGATGTTCAAAATGTGAGAAAATTTTCTGTTTTCGACAGTACTTCATCAGGCTTCATTGTCGATGTCACATTATTGTGTTATGAGCAAGTGATGCTGCTCGGATATATTTTTTGTAAATACAACTAAATTTACAAGTTCGTTATTACAAAGAAATGTTATATTTACCAAAACTGTATTGATATATACAAAATGAAAGATTATTTAATATGATATGTAAAAAAACTACAACTAATAAAATCACGGTTGTCATTCTATAATCACGATCTTCATACAATTCCAAAAGAAATACAAACATAGAAATATAAAATTACTTTTATTTTTAAATTAAACTTGTTCGCGTTCTTTAAAATCATTCGGGCCCAATGTACACAGCTGGTGTATCCAAATATTTTCCCGCAGCTCCAATCCTTTGTCATTCCACTTTGAATTTTCTTTAATTTCTCTTTAAAACTGATGCCCACTATCCTGTAAATGACATGTAAAAGGACAATTTTTCTTCGTTTTGTTGAAGGAGCAATGATTATTAAATGGTCAGTTTAGATGATTAAATAAAATAAATTCTTAATACCGAAAATTTTGAACTTTTGTCAGCTGTAGGATTATTTCTTAAAAACTCTGCAGACCAGCAGAAATAAGGTCTAAGTCGGTCAAGAGTTCTACCTATTCAGTGTTTAAAAGTTTTGTGAAAATTGTGTTTTTGATTTTATCTGTTGTTTTTGTTTGGTTCATATTGGCACAATTTACAAATAAATAAATATATGTTGAACTTGGTGATGGTTTGTCTAACATATCATAATTGCAAGTACTGCCGGTTTACAGGTAGATGCAATTGCTGGTTTTGAAAGAAACATTTGAGTAAATAGTGTAGAGCTTTTTTGACGCCGCTTTGAATATTGTCACTTATAACTGCAGCTTTACAACACTTGCAATTACTTCTTCTGCACATGTATGCAGCAGAGGAAGATCTAGACTTTTGGAAAGGTGGTCAACCTTTTGTGAACCTCTTGATTTATCAATTTTCTTGATTTCCAATGGATAGTAAGACTAAAAATTACTCAAAACTTTTTAAATAATTTTAGCGTTTCAAAGAGGGACCCGGGCACCCCTGCCCTCCCTGGATCCGCCTGATGACCCGTAGTTGATTTATAAAACAAGAAATAAGAAGGACTTTCAGACTTTTATGTCTTGATAAGCCTTAATTCTTGAAAGATCTTGTTCAATTTCGGGTCTCCTTCAATTCAACGGAACTTCAGTTTCTTTGTGAACAATCGATGAAGCTTTTTGGAACGATATAACATAAAGAACCTCGTGCAAAAATAGAAATACTGTAAATCCTTTTGCAATAGTTTCTGATAATTGTTTATTACCAAACAATCTTATATTTTATTACTAATAATGAGATTTGTTCTAAAAAATTTCTTAGTTTTTTCCACTGACATCTATCTAATATAAACATGTTCACAAAAAATAAAATTCCGTGTTTCGAATCGTGGGACTAAGACATTGTAAAGTGTCTTGTATATGTAATTTTGAAAAGGTGTTTGCCTTGCCGTCTAAGGTCAGTTGTGGGCTTTACTTGAGTCAGTTTTACATATAGAAGTATACCCGTTTTTGCCTAAGATAGAAATATATCTTTATTAGATTTTTATTTCAACTCCTTGAATTGGTAGATATTGGAGCAACAGGGGCATACTCTTTTGTAAATAGTGATTATTTTCGCACAAGAAAACCGTAAAAGACTGTCACAAAAAGAACGTTATGACTTTGATCTGATTGTCACAAAGAAAATTCCTCCTAGCACATGTATACACTTAAAAATTTATCTTTATCAAGTATCAAAAACTACCATTTACAAGTCTTGTTATCTAAGCTTGTCAAAACCTGCTCGCCAGCTGTTTTTCTCGCACGTGTGTTTATATTTGTCTCTTTGTGTACCTTCTGGCGTTGTGTATAATAGTTTTATTTACACTTCATTTAAAAATCAAGAAAACCAAAGATTTTACATTGATAATTTTACCATATGTACCCGAGGACCATATTTTATTGTGCTATTTAAATCGCTTCTCAATGGAAAATTGGCCTGAGAAAATGTAGTCATGAATGACAGAAGATATTCGTTCCTGATTAGTTGATGTATGCACTTGGGGGCGTGGCTTTACGGTACTTGTATCCAGGTAGTAAATAAAATTTTTGAACAAGCATAAACTTGTCAGTGATGATCGAAAGACAAGTGTTTAACATGTCACAGGAAAAATTATAAAAATTGGAATTTTATCAATTGCTTCCTCAGTTGACGGTTTGATTCAGAGTAAGTATAATGTATATAAGGCTGATCAATAATCATTTATCAGAGTTATATCATCTTAAATATATGAACGTCTCTGACATTATGGAAATATACATAATATTTTTTTTTATATTTCGAAGATACTTTTAGTCACATATGTAAATTTTAATAGAGGAACAAAAGCGGAAGAAAATATCGGTAAATTTTAGAGTTAATTAACAAAAACTTTTTTACAGGACAATTAAGTCCCAGATGTCACAGCCCGACATAACGCAATTAGCATAAAATTGATTAATGAAGCCTATTTTTTGACACCTTCTTAATGACCCTTCTTAATTACATTTCAGGTGAATTATATATTTCATATATAAATTGGATATTTACGCAGAAATAGACAGCATTGATATTTTTACAATGAAGCTCAGCGGCAGTGTTATTGTACAGGTGCTAGTAGCATGTGCTTATGCACGTCCATCATGTGATGAAAGCGAATACTTTGACCGTAAAGACAAACAGTGCAAAACGTGTAGTATGGAATGTCCAACGAACCAAATTATTCTCAGGCCATGTGGACAGTTTTCGGACACAAAATGTGGACCTTTTATTTTTGAATGGCCACCAGCACAGCAAACCCAACCGACTAAGCCACCAATTAAGGCTACAGAAGAAAAGAATTGCACAGACGGACTTTCTTGTCACCAGTGGTTCACGATAGCCATGGTCTTGTTGGGAATTCTATGCTTCATTTGTGTTTGTATTGCCGTGTACATTGTCGTGGTCTGTTTCTGTAGGAATACTGAAGACAAAGAGATTATTTATAACCCAGGTATGTAGAGAAAACAAAAAGAAAAATTTAGTTTTCACTTTTAACCTTGACAGTCATCTTGAATTCCACTGAAAACAAAAGTTATTTTGAATACCACTGAAAACAGTGGTTTCCGCTTACACTTTGTAAGCGATAGTTGTCTGGAATTCGATCTGTCCATTTGGCGGTGGAAAATGAGGGGTAGGGTATTATATCCATCGCTTGAAGATCTACAAAATATGACTTTTGGAACTGCATATTCAGCTTCACTCGAATATTTCCGCATGAAGCAGTGATGATACTGTACATCATGTCCATTTCATGCGATTTGCTAGGCGATACGTTTATTTCACGGCTTGTTCGGTTTCACTTGTCCTTGTTCAGATAACAATCTTTTTATTTAAACGTTTTTTTGTTTTCGTTCTGTGTCTGTGCGCTATCTTCTTGCAAAAGAAACTTATCAATTTTCACGGCATATTAGGCCTAAAGCTTATATAGTTTGGTATGTAAATGTCTGAACACACCCGAATGACAAGACAGATTCTAACCTACCTATCTACAATATGTTTACACGATATAGGTAAAAATTTACATATCTTAAGAAATAGAGTATTTGAAATTGATACAATTTGCATATCATTTTAAACTTACGAGACGTGTTAATAAAATTTGATCCCTAGCATAAAGAATGGGTCCATTTTCAGTAAATGTACTTTGTTTTTTAAGCAAAGTTTCTTAAGAATTAAAACACAGAATGGGGAACATATATCTCCAGACTGAGACCAGCCCATGAATGATTTTGTTTTGTTTCAGCTTTGGTGTTGCTAAGATATCCTGCTTACAACCTAATATCGCAGTAATCCTAAGAGCCCCCTTCTTCGTTGTGAAAAATCGTTTGAAGCTTTGCAGTTTATGGACTTTGGGAGCAAGTTTGTCAGTTATTTTTTTCGAAGGAAAACTTTTGTCATCGTTTTTTTCGAAGGACATGTTACACCTCAATATTTTTGATTTGTTGCTGCAAATTCATAGTTTAAAAATGTACTCTTCTACCTCTCGGACTTGCATACATAAAGTATGTCAATAAAAATTCTTGTATATTTGTGTGACTAAACTCAATTCTAATTAAAAATCAAATAACTTCTTAATTGCATTGCTTTATTTTCCTATACTAGTATTCTAAATACGGAGAATGTTTCTTTGTAAATATTTTTAAATAACTCATTGTATTTATATTTATATTCATACGGCATTTGAATAAGCCCTTTATTTTATAAAATTACTAAATCCTATTTCCCACATTCTTTACAGCGTCAAATACAAAGGTTTTTTTATAAAGTCAAACTTGAACAAAGACACAGAACTCTTGTATACAAAGATTAATACGAATTTATGAAAATTATACCCTTGATTAAGATTTGATAGGCGGAAGAAACTTGCATTCATTTTTTTATTAAAATATGTAAGTGCACGACCATAGAAAATTTTCAATACCCTTATAAATTGACACTTCAGACCGTTTGCATATTAGACCTTGGCTTTTGCATATATATCATTAAATATGTCAACCGACCGCATTGTCCTAATTTGAAGAGTTTCTCACAAGAGAAAAGATTTTTCCATTTCGAAAATACATACTTAGGCTGTTCATTTACAGAAAAAATGGAATGCACGAAAATTTCTTCAATTTTTCTACTTATGTGTATATTTTTGATATTTTTTTTCGAAAATCAGGAACAAAGCAATACGGGGTTAAGTATGCAAACTTCTGAGTCCCGAGAGATGCAGATTTGCTAGAAAATTTAAACAGTTGAAAGCTTAACTTTTGTTAGTCTTGTACAGCCTCATTGTCAGCTAAAACAAATGTGGCAAAAATCACACGAAATCCCATTTCAAAGCTTAACTTTTCATTCTTGTACAGCTAAAATAAATGTGGCAAAAATCACACGAAATCTCATTTGCTGTTTAAATATTTCACACCAATAATGGTCAAACATACTAATTTTTGGTGTTACAACTCTAATGTCCGGGGACAAATAGCTACAGGGGACTAAAGTAACTTGACCTACGTGTCTTATATGGTGCGAACTCCAACAGCTTTGAGCTCTCGTTATAAAAATTCCTCGAGAAAAATGACCAAACTTGATGACACGTTTTGAATGCAAATTACCTTCCAAAGTATATATGTTTCATGTCATTTGCATAAATTATGGTCACTTAACTGACCGATCTTTAAAGCAGTTTTTAGATAGTTCAAATTGGTTTTTGTCCAGAGAGTGTGAAATTAGAGGATAGCAGGTGACCACTTAGCACATTGAATGCAAGGTGGTGAAATTCGCCCCATCCAATTATCGGTTTACATTTAGAGTTTATTTTTGATATTGAAGAAGAAATTAACACTTCAAAATTCGTTTAAAGTTTTAAAAGGACAAACAGACTTTAAAAGGACCATTTAGCTCCTAAAATAGACAGAGTTAAACGTCTGCCAGGACGAAATTGAACAATAACATCATTATTTGCTTAAATGCACTTTCAACAACTGTTTCGTTTATTTTTCTATAGCGAACTGTCATATGCACATCAAAGACAGAATTCATTTAAGGACACTATCTTTAGTCCACAGATTCGATGAATCTGATATTGAATACTAAAATTTCGATTTTCCAACAAAATGGGTTTTCTTGTCTCTTAAAATTGGAATAGTCCTCAATATCCATATGACAAAATTACACTCCTTTGTGACATCTTACGCATGCAACATGTTCAAAGTTTGTTACGGCGTTTTTTAATCTTTTCACGCGTTTGATTATCATTTGGAAATATACAATAATCTATTTTTCTTTTTCAGTGTATGTGCAGACACAAGCTCCAGAAGAACCAAGATACGTGGAAGTTTTCTCATCATCCCGAGATAGACTGAAGGGACACAGCCAGTTGATGCGAATGAACACCGGAAGTGTCTCCACCTTCCAGAGCACTTCCGCTTTGCCTCTTCTTCATACTCAAAATTCAGAGAACATCTATGTAAACTGTATGGAATATCTACCAGAAGTATATACCTCAAACAAAAGTAAAGACACCAATGATTATGTATATTTGGATTCGAACTGAGTCTTCTGAAAATTCCAAATTAACAGCAATCTGTGATATATTTATGACAAAAATTTAAATTGATTGTCTTGAACAGAAAAATACTCAAATGACCATGAAATCTTTCAATGAGGAAACAGGCGTGAAGAACAAGAAATAACTAACAGATATAAAATGGTGTATGCAGTTCAACACGGCGATTAAAGATGGCGACCTTGGACGCAAAATTTTCCCGCATTATTGGTAGGTTAATGTGTTTATAACTATAGATTGGCATGTTTTTGCGTTTCGATAATTTGAAGACTACAAAAAGACGCCTTTTTTGTGTTTCAATCAAAATATAAAAAACCACAAGAAATTCAAACTCTGTTGTAATATGGACTTCCAATATGTTTGCTCCTAACGTACCTGATGAAGAATAATCCAGAAAAGGGCTTATAATTACTAAGTTCGCAAGCGAATTCTGCATTTCGAAAACTTTGAATCAGAGTGAAGCCGGAATTCGCTGCTATCTTTCCGACATTTTGCAATTTCCTGTATTTTCCATTACATGTCGAATGCCCCGGAAGGCAAGACCATCATGCTACGTATTGTTATGTTAAGCCGACACAAGGATGCATTAATTGAAGATATACCTAGCTTAGAATATATTTTAAACTGTAAAAGATAACATGTACCGTGTTTTATCTCTATGGTCCGTTTTTTATTTCCTGTATACCAGATGGATGCATGATTCATTAAATTGTTTTATCATTTCATGTATAGATAATGGTATCTGAAATATGCATATACATTATAGTTTCTGGTCATTCATTTCAGATGCGGTTTGATGTTAGGCGCTGGTATTAGTTGAAGATGGCTATATGAACCGACTCCATATAGACGATTTCTCCTTCGAAAGATGAAATTCCTCAGAGACTGAACTTTCAAAATGATATTTAATTTAATTTATTTATGAAGAAATCAAAGGGATATTATTTAAATCTATTTATTTATTGTTGTTCTGACTGTTGTGATGTATTAAAATTTGTAAAATTGTATGCTTTATTCGCTTATATTACTCCCCATTGTTAAAACGTACTGGAAACATAGATAAGGTAAAAACCGGAAGTCAGCATAAGTCCAAAGAACCACTCGTCGCAACTTCGGTCGAGTCCGTACCCTCCTCAAACCTCGTCTGTATTACGATAGCTGCCATTGGATCTACTTTCGGAAATCTTCTATGTAAAGGTATATAATGTTACCATTCTTCTATGTGGAGGTGTTTAATGTTGCTATTTCTGGTACTATATTAAACTCGGATATACACTTATTGGTGACACTGTCAACTTCCGCCGAATTAATGTAGCGCGTAGACACATATCAAATCTCGTAGTACAGCCGAGGGGTTGAGGAAGAGTAGCGGAGTCACCCGAGGTTTGCCGATTGTCCAAAGAACAACTCATGGGAGGACAGATCAAAAACAGGATGGTATACATGCACGTTGTCAGACCATTTGCCTATACAAAAATGGGATTAAAACTCTGGATGCCCAGTAAGATAAGCAGTTCCAGCTTCTAAAATAATATTTGAAGATACCAAAATGGGCAGAAAGAAATCGTTACGCCAGGAGACAGATGGCGAACCAAATGGAAAGACATACATATATGGTACACAAAAACTGCTCTGAATACTAGAGCTACAGTAACACGATCCATACAAAAACAAGGGTGAGTTCAGGTGCCCCGGAAAAACCTCCTGCTCCATTATAGTGGCATCCGTTGTGCTACTTAGTAATAAACACCGGTGTTTAATTACAATAAACTCGAACTAAATACCCACACCATAATATCAAATTCAGCGTTTTTGTCACAATCGAGAAAACTGACCTTAACATTTCCGCAGTTTGACAATCAAGTATTCGATTTAGAAAGCCTGTAAATGGCATGGTTAGCACATGCTGCCGTTTTGACATCTCTATGATTAGACGCCATTATAGCATATTCTTAGGGGGGGGGGGGGGCAATGTTCAACCAACCAGTCTTGGGTACATTTCCTAAATCATCAAATTTGTTGTTATCTGCTATAACCAGTGATGGATTAAGATATGGATGGGCTTATGTAATGACACTTGAAACATAGAGCAGCACCCAGACAAAATATGCTGAAAATGATTAAAAATTTCCCGCTGGAACTGGCTTTAGTCACAAAAAACAGGGTTATAGGTCCATATGTTATTCTGTCATATTTGACATTGAAGATCGGAGCGCTACAAATCACCATTCCGTCTCGAAAAAGCCTGAAAAAAAACACTATGTCAATGTGACACATATAGTATGACCTTCGCTGCATGCATGATCGATTGCAAAGATGAACTTTACCGTATGTTCGTTACCAATGGCAATCGAGCTAAGTCTGTTTCCTTTTACTGGAAAACTGGCAAAGCATTTTCGTTGTTAATGACAAACTTTACTGGAAACAAACTAGGCATCCAAGTGATTAAATATCACAAGGTCACTACTCAAAAGCAATGCAACACCTTGGTGGTATTAGCGTGCCCGCCTCGAGTGCAGAAAGTTGTAAATTCGATCTCCAGTCGGGTCAAACCAAAGACATTAAGATGGTTATTTGCTGCTTCTCCGCTGGTAAGAGCCTTGAATCAGAACTGGGTGTCTGGGTAAAGTTACATGTTTTCCTGCCAACTATAGCGTCTCAGACTGTCGGTCTAGTACAAGTTAAGGCAGGGTTTATTCATCATTACTTATTTATATGCTCCTGAGTATGTGCGAAATATTTCCCGATGGACATTACGCAACATTCATTGAGGGAATCAATCAGTTGCATGACGGTCTTCGTTGTCTTGCCGTAGAAAAAAACTCCGTAAATAATAAAACATACATATGTCTCTTTCAAAAATAATACATCATTCATGGAAACCGACAAAAATGTGATATTGTAAAATGACGGATGTTCCAATCCAGAAGATGATGTATCATGTAAAATGTTTATGTATGATTATTTACTCGTCTTGCCCGGAGCAGGGCGCGACAGTGGTAATATATCCATTAGTATACGGTGAAAATCAAAAGTTTATACCTGTTTCCGACGATAATATGGCCATTAATCTTATTTATTTTTAGATTCTCGTCAATATTTTGACAGTTTGTAAATACACATTTATGTATACATAGTTTTCCTGTTATGTACACGTATTTCTGAGGGCAAACATTTGTCTATACAGGTGCCTCCGGAGATTTTTTTCCAAAGATTAAGGTTCCGGGCTTATGCAGGGGCGGATAAAGACCTCCTTTGTGGAAAACTTTTTTTAAACATTTACTGGAATTTTCGGCAGTTTTTTTGTAAATTGGGCCACGCTTTTTGTGTATTTTGCCCACTTCTTTTTTTCGGCAAGAGTGGCATTGGTTTGTTATCCAAGAACAATTTATGTAAAATTATTATCAAGAATATATATAGAGTCAAACTTGCCCTCGTGATCACCTCGATTAAGCAGCCACCTGATTTGAAAGGCCATAATCTTCATTCCCATTGTTTAAGCTTTATTTAAGAGGTTACTTGTCTATAAAATAGTCACTTTTGGTTCTTCCGAAAGGTGACCTCTTAATACGAACTTGTTTTTTACCACATTTTTACACCAATCTGTTCAAATCTTAAAAATCTTTTTTTCACTACGCTTGAAATTGTCAAGCTGAATATATTGAACCGCTCTGGGGATTAATTATATAGACTGAACTATAATATGTGTCAAAATTATTTTAGGACAAAATGCGAAATATTTTGCAATGCAAATGAATATAAAAGATAAATTATTATTCAAATATTTATGAAAATAACGTTTTTGAAATTTACGTGACAAAATTATTTTATCTATTAATCTTTCTGACAAATTTTGTTTGCGGAGGTTTGGCCAGTATACAACAAAAGAGTGTTAAATGTTTGCCTTTCCCAGGGCTGTGTTCTTTTAAATACGTTTCATACTTTTTATGAATGAGAGCAAAGTTTTCTCCCATTTCACCAGGACATGACATATTGTTTAAATTTTCCTAAGCTATACATTTTGTTAAAATATTACTTTTTATATTCCGACAGGTGGGCCTACCTTTACACAAACGCACACGTGACGAGCTTTCCCCAAAACGATTTTTATGATAAAAAAGATCTATAATGCGACATTTTAACGTCTCTTTGTCATTAATTTACCATTGTTGTGGAAAAAATAACTATCTTATGGAATAAATCAGTCTACAAGGGCGGATCCAGGGTGGGGGCACAAGGGGACCCGGACCCCTTGTTGAAAATGCAAAAATAATCTTCAGCACTTGTTTTGCATGCAAGCGAGTATGTATTGGCAGGCCCCCCTTTCCAAGAAGTCGGATCCACTTATGTACGAGTATGTGTTGGCAATTGGGCCCCTTTTCTAAAAGTCTGGATCCGCCTCTGGAGTAGAAATTTGGAGAAAATTCACCATGCAATAGACCAGCCGCGGATCCAGAATATTACATTAGGGGGCGCGGGTCCAGGGCAGTGCCCTGACAGGGGTCCAGAGGGGGCTAAGCCCCCCCCAGAAGCTCAGAAATAAGGAAATTTAAGAAAAAAAATTTTTAGGGGGGTGCGCCCCCCCTCCTGAATCAGCCCTGTAACAGAGGGAAGAAAGAAAAAGACATTAATCTAAATAGGTAATATAGGCACAATACTGCATGTTCCTTGTTATTTATGGTATGTACTCAGTATAATTATTGTTTGTAATTCATATATTCCTGCTATAAGAGCCCAACTTCTTCTTTTCCTCTTCTCCTTCTTCTTTTACTTCTTATTAATAATTATGTATAATCAACGTCTATAGAGGAGGTATAACCAAGGTGTGAATACCCTGTTGGTGACGCTGTCCCTAGTGTAACGAGGTTGAAGTTGCCCGTTCGCGGCTGATTTTTAAGGGGGGCGTCAAAAAGTTTAAAATGTTGCTCAGAGTTTACCACCTACAAAATCAAGTTTTTTTTGTGTATATTTTTGGGTGCCTATTTTTATTTTTGTGTCACAAAACTCGAAAACACTTCAGAATTGAAGTATCATTAAAAATGCCGCGAGATTTTCACTCGCGGGTGCAATGTGACCGGGCAGTAAAAGAAAATGTTCGTGCAACTGCACTTGAATACCATGTGACAAACGCTTTCGGAGTAGAAATAAGACACACGCGAGTTTCCATTTTTCTTTGAACTTTGGTATTCAGTATTTATGTAAGGGAGATACCGATGCGATAACACTATATCTTCAGAAGAAATAACTAAACATGCACTTTTTAGAAACAGACAACGTTTAAACTAGACGACTGGTTCTTCCACATTGATGTTTTTAGAGGATCTTTGTTTGGTATTTCGAAAGTTTTCTGATCAAATCAGATCTTGATAAAATTGCTCGCTACGTTGTCAACGCTCAATTTTTCTTTTATTTCTTGTGACCTTTTATGCCAGCCAATGAAGATGAAATCTCCGCTTCCTAGATCTGTGAAGCGTAAGTCATATGACAAATCCCGAGGATCCGGAGAAGGTTAAGAGACCAGAAAGTAGAATGGAGAGGTGTCAGATATAAATTGGTCTGAGAACGTGTTGAGCAATTTCACCAAGATATGATTTTAATCATAATCTTCTATAAATTTCAGAATCTTTCGTCAGTTGAATCAATGCCATGTAATATTTTTTTATCGTTGTTGTAGTAATTTAAAGATCTTTCATCAATTCCATTTATGCCAAAACTAAATCTTCATCTACAAAAATTTAATCTAACATAGATGCTACCGATGCCTAATATTTCCCACAAATTTTGATGAAACGTATAAAAGCGATATAGACAAGAATTAAATTGATTAAGATATACAAACACCTGTCCCTGATAACGCCGAGCAGGCTCGAGTGGAACTGGAGCGCTGCACTGTGAGTCAATTATTAGGTTATCAGATGAACCTACACAAGCACGTGCTTTCGACGTCAATTTTCGTTGCTCTGTGCTTCCATTTCTTCAGATTTCTGTGATAAGAACATGTTTTTAAAATAAAGTTTTTGTGTTGTACTTGAAACGCCTCACTCCTGGGAAATTAGATTTAGATCGTCTCTTCATTTTCTCCGCAGGCGGTATGCTTTTATGTAGCAATGGCGCACTCGATTAGTTGCAGCATGCAGATTCTTCTATCTCAGACATTATCAAGTTTCAGAAGATTATGATAAATTTCTATTTTATCAGAAAGATAAATATATCAAATCCTGTGTATTCGTATCGTCTATCTTAGATGCGAAAACTTTTTTATAATCTATCTGATGAAAATATTTTGATAAGGCATTTTCTGATTAATTATTTCAGATTCATGAAGACCGTATGTTTTCATACAAAGCGTTCTAGTCATGTTAAAAATATGTTATCAGTTGCTCATAACATACACTTTCAAGAAAATTTTATTACATCCATTTCAAATTTTTAAATAATGAACATAATTTTAGATAAATGCTATTTTTGTATGTACATTATACTCATGAAACCCCTTGGTCCCTTAATTAGCAATAAAATATGGTCTATTCTCTATCTATGTTTTGTCCGTTTGGGAAAAAGGGGGAAAAGTTGAAATGTCTTTTGATTCGGATGCGGCGAACACTAACTGAAACGGGGATAACTAATTTTCAGAAAAAAGTTGGTATAATCCTAAGTAAACTAGACATATGAAAACAAGTTCTGTGAAGGAAACTGAATGTGAACACTTTTAAATATCTGTGGTAGATGCAAGAGGACGAGGAAGTGGACGTCATTCCCCTTCAATAAAAAAAAATAAAAGAAAGAGTATGGTTTCCTTCATTTGTGGACACATGCGCCATAAGAAATGGCCGCGCTCCGCTCCGCGATAATTTTTACACTTTTCGCCCCATAATTCAAAATCGGGCCCGTCCCTGCATATAGTTGATAAGTTTGTGCGTCTGTATACTTTGGTAACGAAAGATCTTCTAAAATACTGGTCCGGCCTCTTACCTGCCCATACATCAACACTACGGTCAGGTCAACGTGTTCTCGAGACTAAAAACTGATGACTAAGGATACAAGAAAGAACAAGTGTCGAAATTGAATGGAACGGGGTCACCTCAGGTGCATGGAGACATCTACTTAGATTTTTCACATTAATTTTATCTATTGACTAACAAGAATTTTGTCATACGTGTTTTAACATGTCAAAGATGAAATAAATTAATCCTACAATTTTCAGTCTTAAACCTGCGGAGTTAAACACCTTCCCATTGAAATTTGAGACTCAAGATGTGCTCATCTGTATAATTACGATTTTTAAAGTTTTATTTATTGGGCGTTTTTTGAACAATTTTAAAGATGACCCCCGCATCGAACGACTATTGAACTGTGAAGCTTTCCTTGTGTAAGATAATTTTCCTGTGCGGTATTGAGCCTTATTCTCTCAGATAAGAACAATACGGAAATTTAAATTGCAGCGGATTTCAATAAAAAGAAACATAGACCACCAATCTGTAACATAGTTTCATATAAACAAAAGAAGATAGTGGGGTTTTAAAACGTGCTCGTCTTTAATGTAAATTTTCACGCTCGTTTACGTATAACTAAACCAGACAGAGATAAAATCTAATCTGTTTGATAAGTCCAATTTCAACAAGCCATAGCGATGCATCGTTGCACTTTTAGGTTTTTGCACATATCCGCATCGTGAACGCAGACACATACCAACATTAATAATCGAGGGCGGATGGATTTCCCCAAGGGCCCACATATCTAACCAGAATGTGTAAATTTAAAAGAAATTAAAAACACACATTTTTCAGCGAGCGTAGAGAGCCACAAAATCTTTTGTATATATAATGGACAACAAACACTGCATTGTTAACTTAAAAGTGCTTTCATATATATTAAAGAGACAGGAAACTCTAGGTGACTGTATATTATAGGGGCAGGTAGTTCTAAGGCATATGTAGTCGCATGACCAATGAGATTTCTCTATTTCAACTCGACACATGATAAATATATATAATAGAAAATTAAGATTATTCGTTACGTCAACAAACAAAGACCGAATAAAATATAACACAACTGTTTTATGTCCTGATTCTTCAATGTAATCAAAAACACTTTATAACATTCAAAACGACAGACATTAAAGGGAGATTTGGAAAAAATTATCAAGCAGTTTCTTCTTCTTCTTCTTCTTCTTCTTCTTCGATCTTCAACGAACCACTTTACGTTTTCTTTGGTGGATTCAGGGGTCAAAGTGCCCCTTCTCCCCTTTAAGGATGTTTTAAATAAAATTTATTTATTTATTTGTATATTGTGCCCATATTGGCAAAACAAATTCAACAAATATAAACCACACGCAATTTTCACAGAACTGATGAACATGTATTGGATTGACCAACTTTAACCTTATTTCTGCTGGTCTGCGGATTTTTGAAGAAAAAGTCCTGCAGTTGACAAAAGTTTTAAATTTTCAGTATTAAGAATACATGTATATTTTATTTTAAAATATGGGGAATAAAATCTAAACTGATCACTTAATTCAGAGATTTTAATTTAAAAACGATGTTTTTTGTCAGAAAATGAATCAGACCATCAATATTTTTACATTTTCTCTGACTTTTGGTTATTTTATGATAACGACTAGTTTCAATCATCAGATTATGGTCCGTTATCCTAAATTTGGAATATATCTGTCTTGTTTTAAAATTAGTTATATATATAATAAATATTTCTCCATGTGAATATTTGTTTTAAATTTGCAATAGATAATTTAGATTTTTCAGTTCAAGAATAAAAAATACATTTACACGGATTTGTTTTGCGGGAGGGGGTAATTTTGTCAAAGTCCCGGTTTTTTTTATTTTCTAAAAGTGTATTCTGCACCACCTCTACTTCGGAACGACTGGATCCGCCATTGATTACGCATTTACATCGTTTAAGGGTCAAACAATTGCAAATAAAATATTTAAAATTCATTTATCATGAACTTGTCTGATACCCTCAGTTCTAAACAAATATGGCCAGTAGAAAAGTTTCAATAATCGGTTATCGGTCGCGATGGATTTTTTGTTCGGTGGAAATGCAATTTATATACAATAGCATTGAAGTTCACAAACAGAGTTAATTAAAGTATTCATTCTATGTTCAACATTTTTATTACTTTTCTAGTAATGATGGAAATTCTATGTACCTCCATACAACTTAAAAGGTATAATAAGCTCTTATCAACACTCAATTTTATTGACTGTGGGTCATTTCCGAAAATACAACGGGACTTCGTACGGGTCTTTGTTACGGTACTTCATTATCACCACCTGTCGGTATTGTTTTGGTCAACAGATGTACCGTAATGCAAACGACATCTGGCGCGTTTGCGGCGCGTGCAAACAACCCAAATTTAAAAAGAACGTGTACCTTCTTTTGTTGTGAAATAGAGGTATTCGCACACAAAAGGATTACCCTTTAACCCTGTTATTATTCAAATGAGACGACTTTATTCTAACAGAACGGAAATAATTTATATCTATGAAATAAATTAAGAGCCAAAATTTTCAAGCGACTGACGGAGTTCTCCTTTGATGTTTTCATGACCCTTCACCTGCGCGCGTGTTTAGAATGATCTTGTGTTACCTTTGGGATACAGCCGTCGCGTTGTCCCAGCGTGCCCCTTTAACCTCAGAGAAAGCAGTGTAGAGATTTAATCAGGTTTGATATCTTTACAAATGAGAGATGTGACAGTCTTTTGAAATGGTGATGAAAAATTAGACGGTTCATTTAAATCAATATTATGGGCGATGCAAAGACCGTTATAAATTCAGCGTTATTAAAGACGCAAATAGTAAAAATATAGAAATGTTACTTAGTCAAAGTGAAAAATAAACAAAAAAGATAACCCAATAAAAATGTTAGCTCCAAAAAATTCTCGCAAAACAGATTCAAACAATTCGAAAGTGATTAATATATATATTATCCAATGATTTTCACGGTCACAAGAAAATGGGAGGGTAGGGCAATTTCCGCATTATAATCTGGCAACCTCCAAACAAGAGTGTCTTCCCTAACCACCAGTTGGGGAATATGCTGGGTCAGCGCTATGGGTCGAGCCCTGGAGGTCGCTTCGTTGCCCAGGGTAAAGGAACTAAATAAGTACTAAACCACGGGTGGGAAGTGCCGAATTAGGCATGGTCTTCACTCAAACCGGAAAACATTGCTCTATAACAGTTCGCCCTTCCTACCATGACCCCGAAATACTAGTAAATAGTTTAAATTCGATGAACAGTATATAAACTCCGTTCATATATATATTTATTTAATATGACTCTTCTTTGTGTCCTTAAAAGGTATATAAAAAACTTTTTGTATGTATATGTATATATATGTATATGTATTTATTTGTTTGTTCGAGTCATATGTCCGTATATTGTTCACTGTAAACTGATTTCCTTTAGACACTGTGAACTTATTTCTGATGTTCACTTTGAACTTAATTCTGTTGTTCACTTTGAACTTAATTATGCTGTTCACTTTGAACTTAATTATGTTGTTCACTTTGAACTTAATTCTGTTGTTCACTTTGAACTTATTTCTGTTAGACACTGTGAATTTATTTGTGTTAGATACTGTGAACTTTTTTTTGTTAGTCAGAGAACTTATTTCTTATTTTAACATAGTTCCAGCTTAGCACTTCACAACATGCACTTGCAGAAATTTTCTAATCATCATGCATGTTAGACGTCTGAGCTAGTAGATCAGGCTCATTTTACTTGTATATATAGGCGAAAGGGATGTTTTCTTTGGACAATCGACAGATATGAAGGACATGCATGCAAGCAGGTCGATGAATTATCTCAAGAATAAAAAGACCATCCATGGGCGTTGGAGCCGGGAGCATGGGGCAACCGCCCGAACTTTTGAAAGTCGGGGGCAACGATATATGGCTTTACCCACCCTTACTTATTGTCAATTATAAAGTTGCCTAACATATTCGTAAGCTTTAATGAGTTACTAGTCTACTGTCGGCGCAGTTCACTTCAGAAATCGGCTTTTTTCAATTTAATCATATTTCAAAATGTTGAAGATTGACCCATGCTTAATAAAAATATCAGACTTTTTTGTCGTTGATAAATTATCGATAGTTAAGCAAATTTTTTCAATGGTTTATGGGATTTTGCATGGAGAAGGGAGATAACCCACTTTGGCGGGTTTTCTTAAATAGGTTGTTGATAGCCCCTTTCATATCACAAGTTTTTGGTTGTTTTATCATCAGATAAATATAATTCACAGTTTAACACCACATATATATATATATATATATATGGTAATAAAATCATTATTTAGGTAATTTGATTTTTAATGCCCCATTCAAACATCGTTTTCACCAATAGTAGAAAAATCTCTTGGGGAAGAAGAAAAATATTTTGCACTAAAAATGACGACATACACAGATACATTTTTAGTAAAAAGTATGCCATCTAAATCCCATTTTAAAAACCTCGAAATTGTAAAAAGGCGATTTCCAAACTGAGCTGCGCTGACAGTAGTAGAACAGTGACTATGTGCCCTCCTTTATTGCTTATGCTTTAGAAGTCCCCCTTATTCAAAATCAATCAGACGACTATGTGGCTTCGGTACCTCGCCTTATGTTTTCTTCTATAAAAATTGCAATCACGGGTGTTAAAAGCTTCAATAAAAGGACAGATGTAGATGTGAAGGGGACATCAACATATTTATTTTAAAGAAAGAGATCTCAGCATGGTCTTCGGCATGCAATGTTGTACACGATGTACTCCTAATGATGACCTCTAAGACAATCCATATTGGTCAAATACATGCATACCTGGGGCAAGCTTAAAATGATTTTTCATTAACTGTACATGTATATATATCGAGAAATTTTTGTTCAATTAATGCATGCAGTATTTTGTATTGTGTATATGTTTTGATTAATCCATTTTCAGTTTGGTTTATTATCGATAAAATTCCTATAAAAATGCAAAAATGGGGCATGCCTCTCCGTAGCAAATGCTCGCAGTTACTGAGAGCAACTCTGGACGTTATTTTCTATATATTTGGTCGTAGCGATCAACGTTTCCCCCACTCGTACGATTGCAATGCTTACAACTCCCTTTTTAAATGTTTTAAGTTGAAATCTCTCCAAGACAAACTAAAATATTTAAGAAATGGGCTGTTTTGCGTTTGATGATTTAAAAAAAAATGGATAATTATAGAAAAAACAATGATTATTTATATCATTTCAATTTGTCCAAAAAAATTGCAGACTTATACAATCCGTTAATGTAAAGTCTTCTATACTCGGCTTGCAACATGTATAGAACGTATATATATATAAAACTGCTGGGTAATTAATTTTTTTAACTTTCTGATTTTGCATGCTACGCCCTTTTTCAGTATAAGTTGGATGTGGATATGAATTCAAATGCATTTTTAGTTTTCCCACAATTTGGCCAAATGAATTTGTCGGTATATTTCATCAAAGTTTTATTGAATTTTTGATAAAATAAAATCTCTTTTAAATGTTCTGTAACAATTTAATAGTAATGGCAAATTACCCAAGCATTTAACGAACGCAGGTAAAATCAAAATAAATATTTTTAAATTTATTGTGATAATATATTGTAATTTCTTTAATCTTTAGCCATTACGATTTAAAACGTTTTAAACGGAACAGATTTTAACGCCAAACCGAAGATTTGTTACTTTTAAAAAAATATTTTATATTTTAAAGATATATATTTGACTTTCACTTATTTTTATTTATATTTATGGTTCAACTTTAAACGAAAATTACCTTTTTGATGTTTCGGGCTATAAAAATAACCTTTTGGTGTTGAATTTTTCAATTTTTAAACTGTTTTACATTTTGCATGTTTTGTAAAGATCTCATAAGACACCTATTCATAGAAAAAAGGTGGGATATGGTGTAAATATTCATGACACAAAAATCCCATATGTACAAGTAAATTCCAAGCAAAGGAACAGCGCTTTGATTG
>JAULBM010104136.1:0-19024 GCA_032357055.1 Geukensia granosissima | reverse complement strand
ATCACAAATGCGTTCCAAAATTTTTAATGTTAACATGTTTTTTCTTTAATAATATGCTTTGGGGAACAAAAAAAATTGGTCCCATAGAGATGTGGGGGGAGGGGTGTGCACGGTAGGCTATCCTAGCCCACGGACTATAGGAAGCACATCATGTTCTTAAGGTGCGCATAACGCTCGGTAAAGAATACCTACCGAGAGATCAGAAGTGGATAGTCGAAAGAGACAAGACAAACTTGAAACAAGCTAAAAATACAAAGAACAAAGGCTTGGACAATACGAATTCCATTATAAAACAGAAACGTCAACTATAATAACGGCGGAAACGTTTTCAGTCATTCCTAACATGTTTCCTATATCTATCACGTGTACTCGGGGTGGGTATTTCTGTGTTGTAATAGATTTGTAGGTCTGTGTACGGCCTCAAATCCGTGTCCTGTCCTCAAATTTGTGTTCTTTAACAAATCCATGTGCTATAAAATTGTTGAAACCTCAAATCTGTGTCCCTTTAAGACACAGATTTTAGCCGTAACATTGACAGAAAAAGTTAACGTCATAAATAGCACTGCCAGTTGGCAACGTCATCCAGTTGATGTTGGCGGTGTACCGGACGACAGCTATGATATTCTCAGCTAAAAGGAAAAAAGGAATTAGTAAAGATCCTAACTTACCCTAACCCTAACCCTAACTTACCTAATTCTATCCCTTACCCTAACCGTAACAGGATGTCAAAGGACAAAATTCGAAGACTGACAAAAATCTATGGTGATAGATTGATTAGGATGTCACAAAATACATATTTGGTTTTGACGAAATTTTAGGAGGGGACACCGATCTAAGGACGTACATAGAAATACCAGCAACAAGGATTTTAACACATCTTCATTTCCTACATCTCAACTTCTGGGTAGCCTCTTAGTTTTAACGTTCAAATATGGTTGTACCCTTCTTGGATTGACAGGAATCCTTTTTAAAAAATAATATATTACAAAATAGGTTTTTACCTTTCTAGGTCAGCTGGTCACACTTCTCTTCTGTAAAGAAATGTTAAACAAACTATAAAAATGTCATGTGTACTCTATATGTAATGGTGGTCACTTTGTGTACTTGTTATTTTCCGTATTTATCGGGGTTTTCAGGTTAAGGTTAGTATTATTTATGGTTCCGTAAGTATTTCTTACGAGTCCCGGCCACGTAAAGTCACCGCTTGTCCCGACGGCCCGGCCGGGCTCGTTAACCCTAAGAACTATAAATAGTTCTTAGGGATGGGACCGCGAGGGCAGAGTGACGTAGGATTTGGAAGGAGCAGACGCTCCATCTTTGGCTCTCCAAGGAATTTGTGTTTCTTTAGAAACAAGTATTACTAGAAGCCACCACCACAACTTTTAATATGTTGCTGTAATAATTAAGAACAGGATTTTTATAAGAAACATTTTGTTTATTTATCCGTTTTGTGTCAAATATCCCTGAACTTGGGTTAAGAACGGGAACGACAACGAAGCCAGGATTACCACTCCCCGTTACATATAAAAAGAGGAAAACAGATCAACTGTCACATCCTGACCAATGTGCAAAGCAGAATACCTGGAATTATAAAAGAGGCAAGATTTAGGCAGTGGTAAAATAGCATTTCCAAAAATGTTTATATGATATAGTACTGACTTTCAGCAAATGATAAAAGTTTGTGGCTGTGCATGTTTTAGTAACTCTAGTTGATACAACTTATTTCACCTGTCATCACACTAAAATATGCAAATCAATGGGGTTTTTTGAGTCGCATAAAATTTTGTCTTTAAAATGCCGTTCAATCGATTGCCTTTACTGCTTAGCCTTCCTGGGGTTACCCTGGGTTTTTTGGTGAAGTCCGCATTGTTCATAATTTTGGTTTTTGTTGTGTATATATATATATATACATACATATGTCATGTTTCGTCTTGTTCGTTTTCTCAAGATTGCCGTGTTTGTCGACCTTCCCCTTTTGCCTTGCCATTCGGTTTTTTTTTTGCCTCCGCCATGGCAGTATTGTATGCAATTCATCGCTTATGCTAACTGCATTTGGCGTGAAATAACAAATAAACATTGTATGCTTGGCATTTTTAGTTGCAAATATCGTAAGATGTTTTGTATTCAAATACTCATTACATACTCTGTATGTGTGTTTGTGTTGGTCTTTCAACCAACCAAACAAAGAAGATTTTCTCGTATCACAATGGATCTGATAAGGATTGAAAGTTACCTTTCTAAGTTGCTGATTGTTTTAAGATACGTACCCGATAAAAACTGACCAAGGAAATATTTCTGAAATGCAGCTGAGAGTGGTGTAGATGAGGCCTTAAACAAGAAGAAACAAATTAATCTTTCGGAGCCGATTGTATATTTTCAGCTTTGTCCGCTACTTTTCACAAATTTAGAACGTAAATTTAAGTAGACTCTTTCAAACTGACAGAACTTTTTCCCAAGGCCATTATAATCACTTCTATATTAAAAATAAGACACTAATTATATTTCTAATCACGTTTATGCCTTTTCTTGTTTCTAAAAGGTCTAAGAGGTAGCACTGAATCTTAATTCTTTTTTTAAACGTTATAAATGCATATACCAAACTTTATGCCCTGGAATTTGACATTCATTGCGTGTTTAATTAAAATAATTTATTTGTTTCTAATATTAAAGTTTAATTAAGGTAAAAAAAAAAAACCTAATATAATACTAGTAATCGGTTCATCGGAGTCAAAGGCAGGTATGCAATTAAAAGGAGACATTCTGCACATTTTAGAAGTTGGTTCCGTCATTCCATCTACAACAAGGACACAAATATTATTACTTTGTTTATTACTTGTCACGATATCACATGTTGCTTATTAAATGTCACACTGTGTTTCATCCATTGCTATTATTAATTTACCAAAAGCGCCCCGATGATATAACGTCAAGCGTGCTGTCCTCGAGTGCAGAGTGTCGTTGGATTGATCTTTGGTCACATCAATCACATTAAAATTAGTATTAAATTCTTTTTTGCAAATCATGCAGCATTCAGGATGAAAAATGCAAAAGGTATTCGGACAGGGTCGGAATATTGTGTTTGGTTAAAGTGCCATATCTTACTTCGGACTGATGTTTCGTGAGGTAGCATGTTGAAAATACTGTTAACCTTGTCAGTGTAGTACAAAGCAGAGTCCATTTCTTATTTCTTATTAATATGCTGTGGTCCTGTATACATGAAATGTTTGCCACTTTACATAAGTCAACATTAAGTGAATGAATTAATCAATAGAAACCTACGATTGGGAACAACAGACGCTTATGAAATTTTCTAATACACATTTTTTATAGATTTTAGTATGTGAAATATAAAAAAGTGCAAACTTTCCAGTGTTGAAGGAATATGGAAGAATTTCATTAGAACCTAAACATTGAATATATGGAATAAATGTCGCAAATTTCTTTTGGAGATTTATTCAAATTTATCATACATATTTCCGAGAACAAAATTATTTTGGATAAACCTTCATTAATAAGTAATTTTGTATTTTGAAATATAACTTTTTGTGCACATATATATTTATTGTTTTTAATTGTTCACATTCACTTTATTTTCTACCTTTTTAAGTGTCAATTAACATAATTATCTTGCAGATTATTGCACATCCATGATTTTTTTTTAATTTAATATTTTTCTGCATAATGTCAAATCATAATGTGCCAATTAAAGGTTGAATTTGTGTTGTTGGCCTATTGATGGTAGATACATTTGACACAGATTCGTGATTACAAATATTTCTTGAGTAACAGTGCATAATCATTTGTATAGAGGTTCTTTAAATTTTGGGCCTTTTCACAGCTTGATTTTATGGTATACATATTCGTCAAATTGAAGATATGTGTAATTAAAACGTTTTGATGAATGAGTGATGATTATACAACATCTCCTTTTTCAGTATTTGTAAAACGATAAGATATACGATAATAAATATCTTCCTCTTATTAGATCATTATATCTTCAGAAATTGCATTTTTCTAAGATCGACTGGTGCTTGAAGACCGAAGTTTTTCGTTTGCAACAAATAGTTATAGATCTATATGATGTAATATTTGGTTATATATTAATATAATCACAAAACACATATCGCCCATTTCTTTACATAAACAAGCAATTTTTTTCCCAGAAAGCAAACATCACTTACATTAACCTTATCTTTTTCTATAATTTCTAAATTATTTTCTCTCCCTGATAAGGTTAAAATAATTTCTTTTAACATATGTGTCTCCATAGGGCATATAGGTAGATTTTTAGAATTTAACATTTCAATCAAGCTCTTAAGCGAAGTGGTAATGTTTCGAGGTGCATTCAATTGCGTATTTTTGCAGAGAAAAAACAAAACGTCAGTCAAACATACTGTGTTTGTTAGATTGGATAATGGTTTCAGATTTCCCACGTTGTACTATCTCTTGATTTCAGGATTTTGATCATCTATATATGCACGTATTGTAACATTTCAGGTTTCGTTCTTAAAACTCATTCCAGTAGTCACTGGAATAGAATGTGTGAAATATACATTTGTTTCTGTTTGCTACTGATGAGAGGTAACTCCTATAGCATACCAAAAGATTTTCCATTTTTATTTTACGTTGGCAATTTTTATTGAGAAACCTTCATTGACAAATTCTACTGCTTAAATCTCAAAAACAGACATATTGACTAGTCAGTTGTGATTCTTTTGTTCCAATATAAAAGGTCTGAAAGCTATGACAACCTTTTTGAAAACTTGTTATTATTTAATAATGTGATGTAACTTCGACTTTTATTTTACATAATAATAGACGGTTTTCCTCTAAAATATTTTTGAAAATTAACATAGTAATATAAATCAAAGAGGAAACGAAAGAAACCGGAAGGCCAAATAAAAGCGGAAAGACGACAAACAGGCAATCTCAATAACATGGAACATGACACGAAAACATATAAAATTTTCATAAAATACAAACGTATGAACAATGCGCACCCCACCAAAGAACCGGGGTAGAATTCAGGTAGCCCGGAAGGATAAGCACTTCCTTCCTTCCTCATTGTGAACACCCACCGCATTGCCCATTATCCAATCAGGTATTAGTCATTCTGTGAAACGGATATTACATATTAGTCGACTAGATTGTGGTGTCAACCGTAAAATTTCTTGAGTTATGACTTCAACCGTTCAACATATCCATGTCTTGGCAGTTTTTTTTATCAGGGATCAAGCTCTGGCTAGAAATTTGCTGTAGTGACCACATTTTCTTGACAAACGTTTGAGCTAGGAGATGTATACACTTTAAGCCGGGACAGCTGAATATTACTGCCAATAACATGAATAAATGGTAGGTTGACTACTGGAAAGTTGAAATCACGTTTGTCATATAGTTTTGTGCGAAGCCGTCCTACGTTGACAATTAGAAATGAAGTTCAAGGTATGAGGCAGACTTAGAATTGTTGGTTGTGTCTTCAATTTCAAAGTACTTTTGAGTAGATTCGATGAGGTCAAGGTTATCATCAAATCGTTCATTTTTCATTTAAAGAAAATAATCTATATGACGGCAGCTGAAATCAAAGGTTTGGGCTAACCAACGTTCTTTGCTGTGAAAGAAACGACTCAAACGAGTGAAGCAATAGATCGGCGAAGGTGTGAGCACAATAAGTGCCTATTTAAATGCCGATCGTTTCAGGAAAGATTGTCCATTAACCAGAACAAAGATGTTGTCAGGTAGAAAATCAATTATTTGTGAATATCCTCCTCTGTATATTTTGTGTTTTTTTTGTTTTGGGCTCCGTTGAACAAATTATTTTTTGTTCTAACTACAACGACGTATTTGTTTCGTTTTTCTCCGCTTTTTGAGAAAGCAACTATAAATCATATCGTTTTGTTTTGATTGGAAAAATGTAAGTGGTATAGCTGCATAGAGTGTGGAAAAGTTAAAGGTTTCGAAGCTGTTTAAAGAGGAAAGAGATCTTGAATTCATCTTTGCAGTCCTTTAGGCCAATCCAAATTAAATAATAGTTCTTCGGATACGCTCGCTTCTGATATTATGAGATCAAAATTTCCAAAAAAAATTACTCGCTCCGCTTTTATCTCACTTTTTAGAAATTTTGACTGTAATTCCTAGATATAAAAATAAAAATTTGCTCGCTCGCTCCTATAATATACAAAAGAAAGGAAACATACTTTAAACTACTGTGTCCGCATCAGTATTTGAGATTTCGCTCCAATATTTTGCCATTGCAAGAGAAAATTTAAACTATAAATTTCACTCTCTTGCGCCAACTTGAATTATATTTGGAGTAGCCTTATTGTTCACATGTGATTTTTTCCACTTGCATCTTTGTGACGTAGTGTATCTGGAAGCCCGTCTTGATAGTAGTTAGAATTGAAGTTAACCTTTGTCTTTTAATATATGACTTCGGATTTGATGTTTATTTTCTATCTTTTTCATTGGAATTTAAGTTTAATTTTTGCAGTTAGTGGAATGCAAAGTCATGTCAATGTCGTCCATTTGGATTTAGCAAATTCCGACCGATAATTAGTGCGGGATACTTTGGGTTTTTTAAAGATCTATAAAAGGAAAGCAAACCTATATTCCAGTGAAATATGAAACAATGTGCTCTTTACATTACAAAGTCGAAGACTTGACTAAATTCTTTGTTGATTCCATTTAAAGTACGAAGTTCAAGATTGCAGAAATGGACTGCAAAAGAGATATAAGGAAATCAAGAGTGGTAACCTTCATAATATATAAAATATAACAAAACTGTTTTATTTCTATTTAATTAAAGTACTAACATGTCATCTCGATTTAAAATGTAATTTTCCTAATTAATTTTGCTAAGACAATATCGCGGGATGTGATAGTACTTCGCTGTTCAAACATATCGAAAACAAGAAATTATCCAACAATAATTTTTGAATGCAAACGTCAAGAGCATGCGAAGGTCAGTGTGTTATAGGACTAAGTTGAAAGCTGGAACATTTTGCAGATCCAGCAATAAAACGCTGCTTGTATGGAAACTTTGCTATCAAAAACAATAAAGGAAAATTACAGTTCTCAACTAAATAGGAAATTCCACAGGAAGTAAAAAACTGAAATATGATTATCAATTATCTCCCTTTTTGGGGGTGTTGCTTGCTGTGTTAGTTGGATTGTCATTTGTGCTCCCAGTACCTAAATAATCAATTAAATAATCGATATAGTGTTTTTTGCAGACAAAAATGATATTATTTGTGGCCTTATCTGCTTGCACGACAACATATTGGTCATGATTGTTAAACTGAATTTTGAAAATAGATGTTGCTTTCGTACTCATATTTTTTAAATTATATTTTATAGAAATATGTTGAGAAAATCGCTTTGAGAGTAGAAAAAATTATTATAATTATAGTTAAATTGCATTAAATGTATGTTGTTTGCTTTAAGTCCGGAAAATGATCATTTTTTCTTTCAAAGGGTTATAAGTGGAGGCGTTTTAAGAGTTGAACTAATTTAAAAGAAATAATCACATTTTCTATCAATTAAAACCATGAATAATAACATTAGTTTTTTTAAATATCCATTGTTTTTTATTGAATGTAATGCCAAACTAAATGCGCACTTTAAAACATAAAAGTAATTAGTTAAGTAACACATTTTAGAGAAGCACAATCTTCTGTTGACATGCAAAGAAGAAGGTAACAGTAAATACGTGTTCAAACATTCAATACGTGTTCAAACATTCATGTACATATTTTGTGTGATATGCAGCCATTAAGGTTTTCGTAAAAAGGCTTTATCTACAAATAAGTCTTATAAATGTGAGAAACCTCTTTAATTTTAATAGCAAAGAAGATTTTATGAAAATAATTGTGGGTTATGTTTAAATGTTCTTTTAGCACAACAATATTTAAGATTAACACAATACCTCTTTTTCTCCGAAACATCTTTGAATTTTCTTTTGGATATTTTAGAATTTTCTACTTGCCTGTGGCAATAACAGATTGTTTTAAGATGGTTCTATGTTTCAGTTTAAATCATGGATAGTCATTTATTGGTCCTGTCATAGCGAAAGTTTCACAAAAAGTCGTAAGACTAATGCTGTAAAGGGTAACAGTCACGTGAATTAATATAAAGAAACGCTCATGAAATATTACCAGCAATCCATCCATAAAAAAGAAAACTATAACATGGTAGAAAACAAGACTTGTATGTTGTGGTCTCATCCCGCCAATTGCATTTAAACATGTGCTTACATAACTGCAACTGGACCAATGTTGTTTGTTGTAAACTGACAGTCCCCGAATGTTTTTGCTTTCTTTGTAAACATTCAAAGAATTCGATAATACGGACTAATTAGTCGTTAATAAATATCAGTGAATCTCAGCTAGTTCTCTTTGTTTCCTGTAACTTAGTAATAGTAAGTTGACCACTTTTCATGTTGACATAACTAGGATTAGAGATAAAGAATTTCAAAACTTGAGGTGATAGGTGGACAAAAAAGTGTTAGCATTTTTTAGCATCGTGACTTACCATTAGACCAAAGTGTTGAGTTCTCCTGATCTAATATGTTAATATAGAAATTAGTTTCATTAACCGGAATTAACCGATTGATAATGTTTAACATAAACATTTTGATTGGATGACTGCCTAAAACCCCGAGTCAATAGGAAAGTATGGATACCAGCGCGTACAGCTGCTCATTATCTCTCCCTGTTAAAGAATCAATTTTGTTGAAAATGGAAGCCAATAGTGTCCTATAGTAGTGAGCGCTTAACCCGCCAAATCTAGGAAAGTACCGTGATAGTGTGCCAATCAAACAAGCCTTAATAATTAACGGCATTGACTTGATTCCGAAGTTAATAAACAATGAAGACAATAACAAATGAAACAATAGATAACAAGACAAGAGGTTTTGACCTCGAAAAAGAAAATACGCAGTTTCCTTAATGCGCATTTCCTATCGAAAAGAAATTGTGCCATCTGATCTATAAATTATAATTCTTGTAATCAGACTAAAGTCTTAGTGTATTAGCTATCAATTCAACTAATAATACAGATTAAACTGGTAATGATCAAAACAGTACATTTCTGAAACGTAAATGATTGAATATGGCCTGAAAGAATATTCCGTCTATGTTATATGTATATTTCTGAATTTCAAGAATCAATATATGTACAAATTGGACTCTGTCAGTTGTTAAATTAACAGAAACATAAAGAATATATTTGAATTTATCTCGCATATACCTTCATAAGGAAAAGTAGTTTGTTATACGTAGTGGTACTTTAAAACTACAACTAGAAGTCGCTATGAAGGTGTTTTAAGAAATAGTCGTTTATGTAAATGCTGTAATATGAATACAGCGGAAGATGAATATCACTTTAATTTAGTCTGCCCAGAGTTTAGAGTTTGGAGGTGTCAAATCTTACCCAGATATTATTGTTCATGGCCAAATATCCATAAGCTCAATATTTTTATTTCAGCAAAGTCTGTAAAACTTACCTGCCAATTATGCCTTTATCTTAAGTCAGCTTGGAAACATAGATCTCAATTAATGGAATTAATATAAAAGATAATTATTCTTGCATTTTGATAATATTGTTTATATATTAACTTCGCTTCAATATTTGCAGTAATTTTTTATTTGTTCTCTGTCATTTTGTCATACTTGTATTTCTTGCATTATGCTATAGCATTATGTTGCTTATGCAATAAAGATTCATTCATTCATATGATACATAAAAATAGGTGATGTGGCATGATTGTCCATGAGACAGCCATTTACCAAATGACATTCGAATCTACACTTCAACAGGTCCCATTACGGCCTGTAAAGATGAACAGAGTCCACACCATAGCGGAAGCTGTAAAAGGTCCCAAAATACCAAATGTGACACTATTCATAAAACACGACAATCTACCTAATCTATTCAAAAATGGTGACAAATAACAATAAATTACTAATTGTTATATGAACATGATTATTTTTCGATATAATTTGTCATTTTGTCATTGTAAGTATGCAACGGGGTTTGATTTGCCAATGAAATGTTAGAGTAGTCACTATTACACTTTTATCTAAATAACTAAGAACGTTTTCGGACCGAGACTTTCCATTTTTCTGGATTTAACATTGAAAATATTTTTTTCTTCTGTTATAATAAAACAACTTTTATCAAACGATTCATCCTGTAAATTATGAAATGTAAATAAAAATAAATCGCTCGTTCAAAAACATTTTGAAAAAAGGCTGATTAATTGTCAATAAAATAGCAATTTTAAGATTGAAAACCATTTATTTACTATACCAACAAAGAAAAAAAATTTCTTGTCACTTTCTCATATCGTTAAAATCTGTATTGTTTTCAGAAAATTAAAAATTGTCCATAAACAGTTTGTTAAAAGGTTGTTACTGAATTTTTTACATGTTTCCTTGTGACTTGCCATTTATAGAGTATTCAAAAAAGATATGTTCAATACCAAACTAAACTACAACAATTTTAAATGTGTTTTTCTGTTATAATGTGTTGATATTTTAGCAGGAAATTAATAAACATAGAATGACTAACAACAACTGCCAAAACCTTTTTATTTCTCGAGAAATTTAAATATCAAAAAGGTTCCAGCAACATCCAAACCGTCCCTACATACGGAATGTATAATTCTCAGATGATAAACTCTCTCTCCTAGGGCCTGTGTTCCTATCAGGATTTAGTTGATACAAGGTTGCTGCTGACAGGGAACTTCTGAACCCAGGACCTCTTCTGGAAAGATAAAAGTCATCACACCGAACGTTTTTCGGCACGGAATATCTATTTGACAAATGAAAATGGATATCTTTCCACGGTCATGACCACATATCCGTTCATATACTGCTTTTGACCGATATCGATTTAGACTAAATACCGGCTGTGGCTGCTTAGTAACATGACGGATGACACTAATGGAGCATGATTTGCTAATCGTTGGAACACCAAAACTCACCCTAGGTTTAATTGTAGCATATTTCCTATTTCAGGTTTAGTTTAGAGTGTAGTGTGGTTTGTACTTTGTTTGAGTTTCGTTTCATTTTGTTTGCTATGATCTTGACTGTCTTCTGACTTTATGATTCTTGTCTGCCTATTTAGTACAAATGTATGTATCTACGAGTTCTTAAGACTTTTTAACAATTTGAAAAAAAAAAATACATCAAAAGTTTGAAATTTATACGTGTAGTCCAGTGGTTGTCGTTGTTTAATTAATAATTTATTGTTATTTGTTCAACATTATGTTTCAATAGATTAGATCAATTGTTAGATTTTATGAATACTTTCACATTTTGTATATCGGGGGCTTTTAACAGCTTCCGTTATGTTATGGACTTTGTTTTCTTATTGAAGACAATTGGACCTGTAGAAGTTCGACTGTCATTTGGTGGATGATTGTCTCATGATTAAGAAGTACTACTGTTCAAGTTTCTAATTTAATATGGTAACAAAACTATTATAATTATTACGAAATATACATAAAACAGCAGTAATTGCTATCCCTCCGTGCTAAGTAAACAAGAACAAAAATCTATTGTTTGCTGAACAGACACAAGTCATATTCAATTTATAGTTTATTATTGACATTTTTATGCACGTTTTTCATGACCTTCCTATTTATAGGAAATTTTGTTTACTTTATAGTTTGTTCAATAGGAATAACATGAAGATAAAGTTTAAAAATAAAATATTTCCAAATAATTAAGAAAACATTTTATCTTCTTCTAGAAATAAATTAAAAATTATGACAGATCAGTTGCTGCTTATTTCTTCCTAGGAAAAAAAGAAAAAAAAACAGACATAAATAAATTGCCAAAAAAGATAGAAAACAAAGCCAAAAATAAAAAAAGATATTTATGCAGAGAATCAAAAATAAACTAAAAACGGATGCTCATACTGTCCTGTAATATTTCGCATACCTATATCAATTTTCCACTGTTGTGAATACAAATTCGTTCCTAAACCGGTTGTGACTAGCATCGATTGTGACTATATACCGGCTTTGTCTACCGAGTAACACGACGGGTGCCACTAGTGGAGCAGGGTTTGCTTACCCTTCCGGAGCACCAGAACTCACTCTGGTTTTTGTAGGGTTCGTGTTACTCCAGCTTTAGTTTTCAGTGTAGTATCGTGTGTCCCTTGTTTGTCTTTCGTTTCATTTTGTTGGCCATGGTCTAGTCTGTCATCCCACCTTATGATTTCTGTCTGCCCATTTGGTAGCCTCGAATTCCTTTTCACAATGTCCAAATGCAAATTTAAACAGGAAACAGAGAAACCTGGTTCTGAACGTGCTTCGAATGATACCACCACCGTTATAATCTAAGCCGGTGAATAATCGACATTTAAGAGAAAAAATCCTGTTAGATATGACGTCAGAAATGGCTAAAGTGGAAAATACAAGGCATAAACAAAAAATCCTACGTCATTGAAGAGATTTGTCGATTATACTTTTCAATGTTACGCAATCTTGAGATACATTAGAGATTGTTCTGCAAGCAAAGCACCGACCTGCTCGATTTTGAACGACAGGGATTACATACATAACTTATATATTCTGTTAGTTTTTTCTCCCATTATGTTAGGTATCTCAATATACAGATAACGGCGAAATTTGTGAATTTTTTTTTCTTTAATTGGATAACCAGGACACTGACAACATCACTTTTTAAATGTGTTCTTTAATTTTCTATTAGCATATTTTTTTGTCAGGATATTATGTTTTGATGGGTAAAATAACAATTTTATCCATTTCTCCTATTAATCTTAAAAGGGGGAGAAATCTTACACAACCCGATTGGTTGAATAACAAAGTTAAAAATTGTCTTGAGGAGCATATTATTTCTTAAAATTAGGGGAATTTCAATTGAAGTGCCTCATTGACAGTCACGGGAGTATTGCTTAATGTCAAAATTCATATGAAAATGAATGAAATAAAGGCGTGGTATCTAGGCTATATGTTCAAAAGCATTACAACATAATACAACAAAGAGATTTTGAATCAACTCATAAAGGTGGGCCATTAACTCCAACGGTATATGATGTTACTTCTTTCTAATGTTTGTTTTAAATGATGTTAATTTTCACCATTTTCATGGTATCTTTTAAACTAAATTTTGTTTTTAAATCTCATAGAAATAGGTTTAAATTGTGCTCATAGAGTAACGATATGGATGAAAATTTTAGTTAAATTGCCTTCAATCGCATGTTATTTGCTATAAGTTCGTAAAATAATTATTTTGACTTTTAAAAAGGACCACCAGGGGGGCATTGTTATCACCTGATAAAAGTAATTTAGGAAATTCCTTAAAAAATATGGAAACCAACACTCATTGAACTGCATAAAACATTGCTGCATCTATAGAATATGCTGTTATAAAGTTATTAGGTAAAATGTTTATAAATATTTGGTCTTAGTGTCGAAAAGAATGCGTTTATACGAAAACTTTGTTTCTAATTTTAATGGTTTATCAAACTTTATTCCCCTAAATTAGTTTTTTTTTTTTGGACATTTCGTAAATTAGCTTTATCCGTTTTCCATATTTAACAAATGAAAATGCGGGTGTGTTGTCACAATAGAAAAGGACTTTTGCAAATATAGTGTTTTAACTTACATATATGTTCGGGTAAGTTTTTGGAGAGTGATCATTATGCAATCGGTGCATTTCTTACCAGTGCTTACAGAGAATTAATGTTTAAAAGTAAGACCGTTTAAGAAATTGAATTTCAAAACTTTCGAAAAATTGGTTTCCATCGTCTTTCTGGTAAAGAAGCCATGAAAAGATCTTTCTCGAAAACTCTCGATTCCTAGGATTTAGTGTGCTCTCCTTATTATTTTCTTCATATCTTTTTTTAATGTTTTGACTGAAAACTATTTTATATTCAAACGTCATTAAAAATAGGTTAAAATTTACAGTATATATTCTCATTAACTGGATAAAATAATATGGCTCCTTCTGTAGTTTATATATGTTTTTAACGTATTATTCCTTCTTGATTTTTGTATGTAACAATATTTGTTAATACAAAGTTTGATAGAAGAAATTTAGTATCTTTAGATCTTTAAACATTAAGCTCAAGAACTAGACAATACCGAACGTGGATATAAACAATAAAGATTCTGCCATATTGGTCTTTGAAAAAATAATATGTTAGTAGTAACTATTAGACAAAAATTGAAATGATTTTTTTTCCATCTGAGTTGCGTGTAATAAAATGTACGATTGTTACACGACATAGGTAATTAGTTCACTATGGAAAACATTTTGTGAGAGATTGTCATTTGTTGTTTAATAAATCAAAATAAAAATGGAATGACTAAAATCACAAACTTTAGTACCCATTTATGATGATAAACAAGGAAATATATTTAAAGCCACAAGTTAATTTTTAATCAATTTTAAATCAACAATGTAAATGGTTATATTCTGTAGGATATCGATGATTTACAAAATAAATTAATTTCTGTAAGATGATGAATAATGTACAATGACATGAAAGGATCAAATAAACGCAATATATAAAGGACAATGCGGCGGATGTCTTTCAAAGAGGAAATAACTTGATACCCCTCCGGACCACCTGAGTTCACCACCGGTTTTGTGGATTCGCATTGTTCATATTTGTTTTAAAATTTTATATGGGTATATGTCATGTCCCGTCCTGTTTGTGTCCTCGAGATTACAGTGTCTGTCGATTTTCCCCTTCCGTCTGGCCCTTCGGTTTTCTTTCGCTTCCTCTTAATACAGAAATGCAATATGGGTAAGCAACCTATATGAATTTATTTTTGTAATTATTAGTACAGCAACTTTATTTATTCGAAAGTGAAGTTGCTTTACCCCAGTTTGTGATTTTAATTTTTTTATAAATATTAAATGAATGATATCGTTTAAACCAGATTCAATTGTTTTTTTCTTTTATATTTACGAATGTAGTTTTTCATTATATATATTCTTTACTAATCCAGTTTATAAAACACGCATGCGAGATATCAAATGTTTATAGCCAATATAGATTAAAAAACTGGAATCAAACTAAAATATCAAACGAAAACAAAATTACCAAGACTTATAGACAACGTTAAGTCCTTTACAAAAAGGAATTCGAAGATAGCAAAGAGGCAGACAGAAATCGTTAAGTCGGAAGACAGACAAGACCATGGCCAACTAAATGAAACGAAAAACAAACATAGAACACACAACACAACACTAAAAGCTAAAGCTGGAATAACACGAACCATACAAAAAAACCGGGGTGAGTTCAGGTGCTCCGGAAGGGTAAGCAACTTTTGATTTACTAGTGGCACCCGTCGTGTTACTCAGTAGTCAAAGCCGGTGTATAGTCACAATCGATGTTTGTCACAACCGGTATAGGAACGTAAGTGCACGTATATTTCATAGCACAAAATGAGTTAATCAGCATAGAAAAAATATCTTTCCCCCAAATATACTAGAACCGTTATTGTCGCCGCTGTTGCTTTGAAGATCAAAACATTGCAAAAACTGTCCAAGTATTTAAAGTCACGGGCTTGCCAAAGTTTGACCCAAATTTGGGAGTTACCTAGGTGAATACAGTTTATCCGGAGCAAACATTTATAAACCTTGACTTCATGTAGACAGAAAACAATTGCCGAAGCATGAATCTCAATGCCCCCAAAACATAAATGCAAAAAATAATCATTAATCATCCAACCATCACCACTGTTCCACTCCAACATTATATCCACCTAACCCCTAAAGCAGCTGATTGTGACATTGTATGTTAGAAATTTTAACTTTTTGGATCAAAATGTTAATGGTGAGGCTTTTAGTATATAGAGGAGAGTACACACTACGAAGACAAAGGTCGTTAAGGCACATTTGTCCCAATAATTGTAAAAAATTTGAAAAGTGGATAATATCAATTATTATATTATGTTTGCATTCTTTCATTTGGTGGATGGCTGTCTCATGAACAATCATGCCACATCTCCTTTTTTAATATTTAAAAAGAAAATCCAACGGTGTAACAGTTTAATTGGTTCTACAACGGTCAAATGTCACATAGAAATTGCTTTAAATGTAAAATAACCCCCAAAATACTAAATTTGTCGATTTTAATATAGATCGCACTAAACATCAAGACTTTGCACAATAAAATATTTATCAATTACAAATGTTTAGTGAAAATTTCTTCGGGATATTTTGTGCGCTTATATCTATGTTGGACAAAACACATCCAAAAATTCGTTGAATTTTTTTAGAAAATGTTTCTTTTTGATATAAAGTCAAATTTTCCTTGTCAGTTTGTCGAAAGGTGAAAATAGTACGAGAAAAAATATAAATTATTAAAATATGGTTTATAACTAGCTATTTCAAAACAACTTGTTGTTGCATGTGTCACAAATTAAAAGTTGGACCATACCCCGTCCTTTAAGGTATGATGATTAAATAACTATTTCCAAAGAATAAAATGTTTTTGCTCTTTATTGGCATTCTATGCACAAAATAACAAATAATAAACTGACAGATCACCAAATAGGTAAGGGGTATATTGTGTATAGCGATGCTGACAAATGATGACTGAAGGCAAAAACAAAAATATCGATAAAATCAAGGTATTACTGGAATTACCTGAAGAAATATTGGTCAGATTAGACTCAAGTTTATTGCAATATTTTGTTTAAACTAAAAGAAAAGTATGATAAATCCTCATTTTTATTAAGAATTTGACTAAAATTAAACGTCGCTAATATCTATTATCCTGTTTTGCTTGTTTTGGAATTGTCTCTAAATAAAATGTCTACTAGTGTAATGGCACTTCAACATGTGAAAATGTAGAATTTTCTTAAACTCACACAATATTTAATACAATTTTATTGATTTTGATACAGATCGAATAAAAACAATAGAACCCAATTTTGTACAATTCATGATTTATAAAGTAAAAAAAATTAATTAAATTATCTTAATGTTGCTTTTGTGCGCTCATACAATGTAGCTATTTTGAACTAAAATCCTCTATGGTTTTTTACAAATAAAATCACATTCTTGTTGAAAAGTCAACTGGTGTTTTGTATAAATGATAAAAAAGTGTAAATGATGAAAAATAAGTAATGAATTATTGAAAGACGAACAGCATTTTCACAACATATTTTTGTGTCAAAAAATGTAAAAATCGTTCCAAAAATCGGGCTTATCGTACGTTTTTCTTTTTATAACAACCCTATGCAGGCCGATAGCTAAAATAGAACAATAGATTTGGAACTCTCTATTATACGAGGCGAAAAAGGTCCACCGAAATTGTTTATATTAGTTGCAAGTTTTTAAAAAGTTATTGAAAATCTTCAAAATAAAGACTTGTATGTATTATTTAGCATGATCTTTTACAAAAGCAATGAAAACATTTGTACATTAACGAATATTTCAATCATGACAAAAGCAATGAAAACATTTGTACATTAACGAATATTTCAATATTTTCTTCACAAATCCCTTAACAAGGTTTTTACGGTGGGTCGATCTCTTTAGTTTGGGATCTAAAAAAAATCAAGATCACCAATTTCTTTGAAAAAAATTCTAATAATTTTAAACATGTCGATTAATACAGGTGCTAAATATGGGCTCTGTTCTTTACTGCACTGCGTCAGGAAAAAATTCCACAAAGTTGACATAATTTGCCAGCTTATCATACACGATCAGTCGAGTTTTACCTGTAATTTGGTCACGTCAATGTCAATTTACTTTAATAATCGTTTGCAAGTTTGGGGCCAATCTCAGAGTGCATAAATCTAAAAGTGCAATGACCCACCGTATGTAGTTTCAAACTCGCAGACCTTCGATATTCGATGTAAGAGATATTTTTCCTCATTCCTTTTTCAAAATAACAAAAAAATTAATCTAAACATAGCAGCTGTAGAGAATAAACTTCGGCCATTCAAATTTTTGTTCTTCTATTACAGCATTAAGGTAAATAGAACCTTATTATCATCACTACATTGTAACAATAACTAATTAAGCGTCTTATTATTCGCGTTTCATTTCAAATTAAGTGATACGGGGATCTGGGATGGCCACGCGCAAATTGTCCGGTAACAAAAGTGTAAACAATTTCAAAAACAATAGCTGGTCCAAAAACTGTCACAACAAATGCATTCAGCACTAAACTTGAAATGTCATTTTTTCACCAAATCAAGTTTTCTCACTTTTCATCTCTCAATGACTTTATGCACGCAATGTCGGTGGGGGGTTGACTATTTTTTGTCGTTAATTTATGAAACGGTGCAATCATTGTCTGCATCTTCTCAGTAATATGTGTTGGTTGAAAATAAATGTTCGTGTGCATAGAAGGTTGGATATAAATATTCAGCCCCAATAGGTTTGCTGTAATCAACAATATTGTAAGAATGTGAGAACACAATTTAAAATGTGTTTAAAGTAGTCGCCGGCACCCTAGTACGCTATTTGACACCGAAAGAAGTGAAAGGTTAAAGTCGAAAATCTCACCACACCTCAGCACAATAGTCCAAAAAACTTTTTACGTATTTTGAAATCATCCCTTTAGAATAGTCTCATCACCTTAAATGTACCTAGAAACAGATCAATGCTTTGGGATCTTGAAAAAGCAGGATGATAAAATCGACTGAAATTTTTTTCCCGACAACTTTTATAAATATTGTATCAGGATCCAGCAAATCATTTTTGTTCCCTGCTTCTGGGCTTGGCAGGATTTTTTTATTCATTACTTGCGATTTTCTTAGGTAATATGATGATCCAATTTCAACACAAATGTTACACATTTTAAAATTCAATAAAAGTACAGTCATTCAACGCATCAGGCTGGCGGTGATTATTGTTGAAGACTTGCTGTAAGGTTTTGGTTTCCATAAGAATTATGCCGTAAAATTCACACGTTTCCATCTATGTTAACATGCAAGCGTCATGTCGGTAACTATGCACGATTTTGAAGAGTTCACCTCGTGAATATTTAAAAGGGAGTTAATTAGAGTGAAGTAGCTTTCAGCCTG